>JAQQZR010001316.1:0-11552 GCA_030068235.1 Notoglanidium macrostoma
TTTTTTTTTTTTTTTTTTTTTTTTTTTTTTTTTACAACAATTGGCTTATTATTAGCATATGTTATGATCCAAAAAGCAAACGCCATCATGTATTACTACGTAATTATTATTAATCAGTCACTGTAGTTACTTATGAAGTGTCGGTGTCGATCGTTATTCAGTGGCTAACCGCCGCTTCTTAGCTCGCCGCTTGTGTTCATTAAATGGAGCCTCTCGTGTCACTATCCAGCAATAGTCAGCAAGCATTGATTGACTACATTTACCTTGATATCTTTTCTCCATGGCTGCAATGTCTTGGTGAATTCGCTCACCGTGCTCATCACTCACTTCCCCACAGTTTGTTGGGAGAAAATCAAGATGGCTGTGTAGAACGTGAACCTTAAGTGACATGTTGCATCCAAGTCTTTCATATGCTCTGAGAAGCTTCTGTACCAGCTCAGTATAGTTGTCTAGCTTTGTTTTTGCCACCGACTTGAAGGATCGCCATGCTGTTTTTTCTTTGCCATGCAATGCACTGTCAAATGTATCATCTCGAAAAAGTTCACGAATCTGGGGACCAACAAAGACACCTTTCCTTTATCTTAGCTTCACTTAACCTGGGAAACATTTCACTTAGATACTTGAAAGCTGGCTTTGTTTTGTCCTGAGCTTTGACAAAGTTTTCCATCAATCCAAGTTTGATATGCAATGGTGGAAGCAAAATCTTCATTGACTCCAGAAGTGGAGGATGCTGAACACGTTTTCTTTTAAAGCAGTGGTATTCAAAATGTTGGAATGCGCACCCCTCAGAGGGCACAAGAGAACTGCTGAGCGTAATACGAAGCATGAACTTATTTCCTAAGGCATTTGAGGGACATTTCGAAAAAGTCACAAGAAGTCAGTGTACGTAGCCACTGCAAAGATTCTTAAAATTTAAGATAGACAGGTTAATGACCATTAATCTAACTAACGGTTAATAGAACATCTGTGAAGTTGTGTGATATACACACAGTGAAACATCCCAGTGCCATTATGCGTAATATCAGCCCTCGTGCAATGCAACTTTACCAATCAAATAAGTGGACCGGAACCGGACCGAAAAATGTTGTTTTAAGAGGCAAGGCAAAAAAGTTTAAAATCTAATTAAAAACAAAACAGCCAAAGCAAGAAAACTAAATACTTAGAATATGGATTATTTTTACTTGATAGAGATTGAAGCCTTTTATGTGATTTATAACAAATGTGTCATGTTTTATGAGGTTATGCTTGGCATTGATATTTGTTTTGAACATTTACCAAATGTATGAAACCTCTGCCAAAAAAAACTGAATACCACCGCTTCAGAGCCTTAGGTATTACAGGGATGGGTCCACGAATGCTTTTGTTTACTTTTTATTTTGATAAAAACTTTCTTTTAAATTTGAAATTTAGTCTCAAATTTAGTCTAACAAGCTGGTGCCCAGGTTTAGCCATTCCGCATTTTAACACTGCACTGTTTTCCTCTGATGGGTATCTGTTGAACTCATTGTTGAACGCATACTGATGCATGTAGCCTTCATGGACATAGATTAAAAGTACATGGTTTAAGATGAGGTCATACATCTAATATGTATATAGTTGTAGCTAATGAGAAATCAGCTGAAGTTGTTTTGTGAATCAGTATGATCAGAAGTGGCAGTACCTGTGGCGGTTAACCAGAGCTTATGCTGATGCTCATGACCTGGCTGGAGACCTTCAAGAGAAGAAGAGATTTGCTGAAACAGGTAATGATTTTCAGTATTTTAAGCTTTTCATCTATTTTCACCATTTTTTCATATCAAAATCACCATCACTTTATTTGATTAATTTAGAAGTGCACAAGAATTTTTACATTTCAATTTAAATACATTTCAGTACAAATACAGGTACACATACAGCACAGTTTACGAACAGAAAGTCAGTTCTGCTTATTGATTATTGATGACTTGTTGATAGAAGTGATCACCATTGTGAAATAGTCAGATTCATGTGGTACTGGATCTGATGGAGTGATACTGGTTACCTGATGGGAGGTTTGGGGTCCATGATAATTAGTTTTTAGCATGGTAAGGTGGGTTCTTATGAAAATTAATTACCATGTCTGCAGTGTTTTGTATGTTGAGCGCCACGTTTTTTTTTTTTTATGTACAGACATAGCCAGACGAGCCAATTTCTCCCGTGGGTAGACTCCTCATTGAGTCATCTGCAAATTTTATCAGCTTGAATGATCACAGAATGTGTACTCATTGGTGTACAAGGAATAGAGGAGTGCATTTTGTTTCCTTACTCTATGGATTTTCCCCATAATCTCCTGAAGTTGGTCACTTGCCCATTACCACCCACCAGCCAGCTCTCCTCTATCATATGACAACTACCCACTGGGGAGCGAGAAGGTTACTCACATCTTTTCAAACTGCTACTCACAGGGCAGACTAACCCCTTTAGAGGAAAGTGCCATCTGCTAGCTCTTTTCTGCATACATGAACTCACAGATGCCCACAATTAGCTTTGACGGCTGAGAAAATATATCCCTCCCGCCCAGAGAACACAGCCAATTTTGTTCCTTTGGCTTCCAGCCAAGGATGATTGTGTCACCACCAGGATTTGAACTCATGATCTCTCAACGACAGGGCAAATCCATTTCTGTTGCACCACTTATGAGCATGAGAGACGACAGTGCTGATGGATGGGTTTTCTGATTGGAAAATTCCCAGCCACACAGACTGTCTCCTGTCTCCAAGGAAATGAACAAGCCACTGTCAGTTGGAGGGGTCCACATTCAGCTATAGCAGGTTGCTATAGACATAATTTAGGCTCAGGTTGACTGCTTACGGAGCAGAACAGTCCGATAATGATGCAGACTGTAGTGGATCAACACGGGGGTCCTTGAGGGTTAAAAAAGAACCAGCTGTTTGAAGCAATCCATGACCACTGATTTTACGGCCTGTATTCATTAAAACATTATGCTGTCTTTCTTTGGAATGGAGACAGTAACAGATGTCTTGACGCATGTGGTTACTTTGCGTAGAGCAATGGAGAGGTTAAAGATTTCAGTGAAACCAGGTAGCTGGCCCACACAGTGTCACAGTACCAGCTAAAATTCCACTGGAACCCCCAGCTTTCATAAAGCTACTTTCCTCAAAGCTGTAGTGTAATATGAGTTTTGTGTATGTATCAACCTAACATATGAATAATATTTTTATAATTTTATATTTTGCTTTGAAATAAAAGCTTGGATTGCATGAGATATCCAGCTTAATTACAGTTAGAGGGAGTTCCTAGTGAGTTCCTTTTGCCTCATTGTTTTACCTGCATGGTTTGTATAGGCAAAGACTTGGGCAAAATCTGGCCAAAAACAAGATCCCAAGAGTCTTAATAGTTCAAAAAAAGTTGAAAAAGAAAAATGAATAACCTTTAGTATGGATCAGCATAAGCTGCATATTTCTCAGAGACATGATGTCTGTTAACATGTGTTCCAGGTTGTAAACATGCCTGCAAAAAATGGCAGCTTTTTTTTTTTTTAAAGATGTATTTGAATAAAATTTTAATTTTTACCATGTAAAAGTATGCACTTATATGATAGATATACAATATATGCTTTAGGAACCTAGGGCTATATGAGGGTAATTCTTACCTTGTCACAGTAACTTACAGAAGTGAAAGGACATAATTTACATTTATTTCATTTATATCGCTGAGAATTTGAGGGTTAAGGGCCTTGCTCCAGGGCCCAGCAAGGACTGCTTGGAGGTGCTATCACTCAATGATTAAGGCACATATACACTGATTTCATTTAGTTAAAAGTTCATACTTTTTTTTTATTATTAACATATACATTGGGAAGGGGAATAAAAAGAAAACTGTTATTTTTTTCTGACTTTCTTTTTCTGAACTTAAGCCAGTATGTTCTAGAATATTCTCCTGTTAATACATTAATAGATATGTTAATATCACCAGTTAAAGCAGCATCAGACCAGCACTAACCAGCATAAACTCTTAAGCGATGAATTTATTTAGTGCATTTGGTTTCAACAGTGTTGAAACCCTTTCACTCAGATTCATGTTTTATGAATAACTAATAACTCTGATTGCAGGGAAGCAAATTGGAGAACAAGCCATTTCAGTGAATCCCATGTGTGCTGAAAGTCATCAGTGGTAAGTTTTTATAGCTGTATCTATCAAAAATAGAAGCAAATTTATCTTTTTCCTATGAGTCATCACTCAGTTGTTTTAAACAATAACAGCATTTCATGTGGGACAAGATGTATGCAAGTAGTATGATGTAGCATTTTAGGTAGATTGATGGATTGTGAGCTATTTTTCTCTTTAATAAAGATGCAAGCAGTAACAAATTTGTAGAAGATGAATAGTTTTTATTGAAGTTTCATTCATGTGCATGTACAGGTGTTGTCCTTTTAAGGTCCAGTCCTCAACTGCCCATGTACCAAAAAGTCCTTTCCCAAAACATCTTAACTAGGCTTCTAATGCAAGGTCAACACAAAGCTGACATAAAACACAAAGCAACAAAAAAACATCCATTCATCCATTATCTATACCGCTTTATCCATCTGGGTCATGGAGGAAGCTGGAGCCAATCCCAGCATCTTCGGGCGAGATTCAGGGTACACCCTGGGCAGGTCGCCTGTCCACCACTATGGACACCACCATCTATCTATCTCTCTATCTCTCTCTCTCTCTCTCTCTCTCTCTCTCTCTCATTTATTTATCTAAAATCAGTATTAACTAAGAGTCTAGAATTCATTTTATTATCTTGGAGAGCTACTTTGATCTTGCAGCACTAAGAGTTTTCTATAGTCAGGAGTCTCTCCTTCCATGCTGTTTGGAAGACTACCAATTTAATTTGACACCATTTACATTCTAGTTTTTTGAGTGGTCTGTTTTAAGGTGCATGTTTGAGCGTTATATGAGAATTCTAGTTATTTCTCTCTAATGATTTTTCTTTTGAGTGGAGCTATATTATCCTAGAGTATAGTGGACCACTGACTCCAAGCATCCAGTCACCTGATCAAGTTCTATGCGGTTTGATTGATCCAATCACATTTGATAACCCTGGGAGATTATAGATAAAACAATAAAACTAAAGCCGTAGCTGATGATAATGCACAGTTCCTGTCAAGATTTTGGATACACCTTGTAATTCAATGTTTTTTTTCTTTATTTTCATTAATGAAAAGGCACTTCATGGCTTAAAGTAATGAAGGACTATCTACATTTTTTGATATAATAAGGTTTTTGACATAATATAGATTACTTCAGTTGTTGGGTAGGGCTATATACCAGCACTACCTCGACACAACACAACTGATGTCTCAAACACATTACAAAGGCAAGAAATTCCACTAATGAACTTTCAGACAAATCACACCTGTTAATTGAAAAGCATTCCAGTTCACTACCTCATGAAGCTGGTTAAGATAATTCTAATAGTGTCATTACAAGGTAAGTGGTTGCTGCATTAAAGAATCTAAAAATCTGATGCATATTTTGTTTTTTTGACACTTTCTTTGTTTACCGCATAGTTCAATATGGGATATGTCATAGTTTTGATGTTCTATATTGTTCTACAATGGAGAATATACACACGATAGTGTGTATTATGACTAAGACACATTTTAAATGATCTACACACTGGAAATAGACTATGTCTATATTTTCTATATTTAATCCAAATGTTGGTGTTAGATCAAGAATGTGACCACCACTGTGAGACACCACATAATCTAAGGCTAATAATAAACAGATTATAAAGTGTTATTTAACAGAAATAAGTAAAACATATAATCATTGACGTGGTGAAACTTTCTGTTAGAAGAAGTTTATTGTAATATTTATGGAAAGCATCTAGGGTGTCAGCGCTTTGCAAAAGACGGTTGCAAACGTTCGCGGTTTCTGGTTTTTCAGAAACTGGTATTTTTTAACTTCAAGATAGAAAATATAGGAGAGGCTGGTGAGGGAATAACTGTTTATAGTGGCTATATCCTAAGAGATAACAGAAGCTAACTTGGCTCAGGGATGTTCCATAACATTAAGTAATTAAATGTAAATATAAACAGTTAAAAAGCCTTAAAATGTGTTCATAACTTAAAAATTGTAATTGGTGGCAAATCCGTGTGGTATAAGCAGAATGAAACACACTGCTCCATGCTACTACTTGAAAATAACCCTCATGTGCTATTCCTAACATTTTCAGTAAGTCCAATATATATATTGTATATTTAGATAAACAAATTTTGGAAATTATTATTCCATGAATTTTACTACTTATTTTCTTCTCACAGTAACTAACATTGTCTCTTTTTCTTATCACAGTAAGGTGAGATTTACTCTATGCTGTATTCTGTGTTTCTTTGTTATACACAAAGGCAGGAGGCAGTTATCTGTATCTGGAGAGCCGTGAATGCTTCGCTCTTCATCAAATCCTGCTCAAGTCTTGACATGAGCATTCACCGCTCCACATTTATGAATTGAGTCTGTGAATGCTTGGGTTACATAAAGTCTTTCAGTTTCTTTGGTTTCACAGCTGAACAATTGAAAGCAATATTTCCCAATAAACACACAGCTCAAGAGGCTTAAGCAGAATTGGAAACCATGATGACAGATCTCTTTAGGGTATCTTTGGGAATAAAAAATGCTCATAAATTGTGGTAAATAGCTGTTACATAGACCAAATAATTTTTATTGAGCCACTGTGTATTCATTCTTGTAAGCCTACCTCTTGTAAACAAGGTCTGGTTCACAGTTTTTAATTGAACAGATACTGTACCAGCTGCACGAATGCTCAAATTATACTGTGGTCTTGTATCTGGCACATTAACAACTAAGGTACACAATGTACCATATCAATCCATTACATTCTGCATGGATACAAAATGAAATAGTCAACATTGAGTAATGACAACTAGAAGTTTGTCAATGCAGTGTCACATTATCTCTGCACAATATATTGTTTGTAGAATATCACATCACACTGGTCCATTAAATGGGGATAAATTAGGTCAAAATCATTCAGGCCTGCATTTACCCATATATAAATGAATTCCCAAAGTTTTTGTTTCATTCTGAATAACACTGCTGGTGTAAATAATTCTTGTTCAGTTAATTAATGCAATAATAGATTTACTTCATCCTGTATCTGACATCATCGGCCTGTACCAGTAATCAGAGTAATGCACTCTCATGTATTAATTGTTTAGTATAATACACATTTTGCATACTAGATTACATTTTATTAACACTGGTTACCGATGCTGCTGAGTGTGAAAATAATACAAATCGTATGATATGGGATTCATAGTTTTCATAGTTACCTGGTTTTGGGATACTCTATTAATCCCTGAAGGAAAATGAAGCTCTGCATTTAGTTGCCTTGCTCAAGGGCACTTCCAGCAGGGAAAGTGCTGTTCATTCACTCCCCCACCCACACATTTTTTCATGCTGGTCCAGGGACTCGAACCGGCCACATTTCAGTCCCAAACCTGCTTCTTTAACCTTTAGCTGCTTTCAGTTAAGCACTTGAGCACCTGTGGGAAATTTTGGAGTGATTTGTTTGACAGTGCTAATTGAGGGAACATCTTTTTGAAAGAATGGTGTTCATCCTCCAGTACAGTTCCAGAGACCTGACAAGAAATCTATGCCATGGCATGTTGACAAGACTGGGTTTTTTATAGCATCTGTCATTTTCTTTAAAAACCTTGTTTAAAATTATTACCAATTTTTTATTATTATTCACACCTTTGCTCAAGTAAGTTTCCTTATTCTTTGCCAGTTGTTTTGTTAATCATTTGTATTTGCTATGTAGCTCTGTGGGCTTGTTAGGCATATGGCAAATTCTTAT
The DNA here is from genome assembly GCA_030068235.1 of Notoglanidium macrostoma. Classification (NCBI taxonomy): domain Eukaryota; kingdom Metazoa; phylum Chordata; class Actinopteri; order Siluriformes; family Auchenoglanididae; genus Notoglanidium; species Notoglanidium macrostoma. The sequence continues at coordinate 7,853 of JAQQZR010001316.1, forward strand.
ACCCCAAACCATAGTACTTACTTTTTCTTTATATCAGAAATGCCCTCTCTTTTTCTCCCAGAAGAAAAGGGCTCGACTCATTCTAATGTAAAGTACTTCCTCTCTCAGAGAGCCCTTTGGAGGTCAGCCACAATCAGAGACATTCTCGATTTGGCGCCTTCACCAAACATTTTGAACTTTCCCAAGTAATATACCAAGAAGTTCATGTACCGAGAATTTCCAACCTGAGACCACTGCTGGGACTTTGACTTAAAAGTACCATCCAGTTTTTCTGGTTAGAACTATTCATCTCCAACTGGATTTAAATTGAAAGAACACAGTGATTAGGTAGTTAACTAGCATTCTCAAGCCAAATTATTAGATACTAATCCTTGTTGTAAAAAGATACTTATCCTTGATGTATAAAGAACAATTTGTTTGCAATAATTACTAATGTAGACCTAATTGACAAAAATACTTTAAAATGGTTTTAAATCTGTTAAGGTGTTCCTGATAAAGGCAAGTGTCTTTTTTTTTTAATGAAGTGCTTATTGTAAATACAGATGGAAAAAAACTGAAGCTCTTGACCTGTATTAGCATGATTATATTTTGCACTGCTGCCCCATGATTGACTGATTATCATTGTATGTACAATTAATTAGGTATTGTCATAAGTATGGTGTATAAAACAAATTTGATAAATTTAAGCTGCTCTGGATAAGTGTGTCTACCAAATGTTATAAATGAAATGTAAATCTCTATTGTCTGGTCCTGGTGAAACTTCACCGACTTGCACTTGTTTCACCTGTGCATTCAGTGTAGTGATGCCCTCCACCATGCATTTTGCTGAGCATTGCTAAGATCCGCTTCCATTACATTAAGATATTGTTCTTGTTCAGACGTGAGTCCATAATCTTAAGCGGTTGCAGCTTGTGCGTGTGATTTGTGTATTTGCATGTCTCGATTTAATCTCTTTTTGCGGTCGGGAAATATGATGGCTCACACCCTGATATAATAAAGATTTTTCTCTTATCCCTGTAACTCTATTTAGTCCATCTAAACCCCACAGTGTTGGGCTCCTCCATTCCCTCCTTATCCCAGGATTAACAAGAAATCCTCAACAGAGTTCTCAGGAGTAATAGCAAACTTATTTGGCTGCAATATGCAAAAAATTGTCTGCTTGTAAAGCTTTGTCAGCATGTAGATGGCATATTTCCAGCTTTAGAGGAGTCTGTGCTGCAGGAAGTTGGGTGGGCTTTGGTAATGATGCTTTATTTTGCCTTAATACTGTGTGGAAAGTTTTCTGCACGTTTCTAAGAATCACTCTAAAAGGGAAATGGTGTTGGAGCACTTACCTTAGTTGTACCTGACCGCCGGCCTTGCGCAATATGTCACCTTACATATACATAAGTTGGCTTTGAATGGAAGTGGTTCATCCTATTTGTGTGTGAGCTGCTGCACGTTGAGCCTAGGGCAAAGTATGGTGAAATACTTTTGCACAGTTTATGCATTCACAGAAAGTTAGAATTAGAATCCCCGTTCCTGCAGGTCTAACTGAGCATCATCTGTTCTTAGAGTAGAGGTAATGAATCCTTCTGTCTCTTTTCACTTAATCCCCTTTGTTTTCACTTGGTGGCTTGAAGGATATGGGCTTGTGTAACATGTTGGCAGTAACAACTCCAGTGTTATTCATTCATTTTTATTGCTGGTTCAAATGCTTCATCATTCATGTCAATCTCTCCACCTTTTCACTGTGTCTGCGCGTGTGTGTCTGCGCGTGTGTGTCTGCGCGTGTGTGTCTGCGCAATTGCATGGGGGAAAAATATAGTAACTTGTATATTATAGGGGAGTTATAGTTATAGTTAGAGTCTCAAGTGACAACTCAGACTTACAGTTTCTTTCACAGTCTTCACTTATTTGGAAATGTGGGAGTTCTTTGCTTCAGAAAATAAACTTTACATAAGTATTTGCCAAAGGCCAGAGACAAAACACCTCTGGCTTTTAAAAACTCTCCAACCTGTTTATAAAATCCCAATCTCTCAACCTCCATCTCTAACTAATTACTTTTGAACCCTTAAAAATAGGGTAACCACTTATAAAAACTGCTCTAATTCCTACACTGTTCACTTGATTTAGATGTATATACACATTAATATTTAGACTTTGACAATGCTAATGTTATTTTAGCTGTCTACCACAGTATTTTGGAGCTGAAATTAAATAATTGATATAATCTCAAATTACAGGCATTCAGCTGTAATGTAAGGGTATTTACTTCCAAACAAGGTGAGTGGTATACCGGAATTACAGCATTTATTTATATGTGGTCCACTTTAACATGATGTGTGTTCTGAGATTGGTTGTTTTTTTTTTGTTTTGTTTTTTTTGTGCCCCTTTCACCATTTTGCCATTTTTCATGCCATTCTGTGTGAACACAAGAAAATATGATGTGTAAAACTCCCAGGAGAGCAGCTTCTATTGAAATACTCACACTACCCAAAATGTCAGTACACACCTCTACAAGCATTGCCAGAACAAGACAACTATGTACTCCAGTTCTTCAGACTAATAAGAAAAAATTGTTAAAAACAGAATCACCCTTAGGATTGTTGAGCAATGGTCTTTCTTCTTCCCACCTGTACATTCTTTGATAGGAGACTGTATTAGTAAGTATGTGTCTTAGCTATTATCTTCCCATCTGACTTTGTTCCAAATTTATTAGCAGTGAATCATGTTGCCTCTACACACATTATTCACCCTTGCAATTATCTAGGTGATGGTGCAATTTGTTTCATGCACATTTTACTAATATTCTGGTTTATACTACATAATTGACAGGTTTTTATTTCTGACTTCATCATTTTATTAATAGAGAGACTCTAGTGTATTTAAAAAAAAAACCATATACAGTACAGATGATTGCTTTAAGACTACATGGGATGCCTTCCCCTTATATTTCATTATAATGTGGCAATTAAATGTTTACCAAAATGTCTATATTATTCATCACTCAAATGTTGAAATTCAACATTTTATAAATTTACCATAAATTTCACTGCAGTATCACACGGTTCTTTCACTTAATGCAAACTGTTTTCTGTGGACAGCATAACCTGCATGAAACTCTCCTTTAAAGTCTATGGCTGATGCATTTTATTTGTAGATTAACGCTTATTGGTTTTTAGTATATCATTTTGGGTCCCAACCCAGAAGCTGTGTCTCTCTGAGTATGAATGGGGGTGTGGGCATGTGGGTTATGCATAGAAAACAAATCTCTCAACATTTATTGGACAGTTCACTCTTTGCTTGTCTATCCCAGGCAGATATCTTCTCCAAATGATTATTGGGAGATCTCTGAAATCAGCAGAACCTCATAATAAACTGCAAGCCAAGCCATTGTACAAGCCATTTTGAAGCTGAGAAAAGATCCGTGCCATTGCACAAGCATTGAGCATAGCCAATAAAACTATTTGGAATGTCCTGAAAAAGAAAGAAACCACTGGTGTACTAACAACCAGACATTGAACAGGTTGGCCAAGAAAAAAATGTGGTTTATGACAGAAACATTCTGAGAGCTGTGAGGAAAAATTCAAAAACAACAGTCAGTGACCTTAACTTCCACACACTTTCTCTTTCATAGGTTTTTCTTTTTTTTTGTTGTTTTCTACATTGTAAAACAATACTGAATACCTCAAACTATGAAGCAACACATATACTGAAT
>JAQQZR010001317.1:0-11546 GCA_030068235.1 Notoglanidium macrostoma
TGACTGGGTTCTCTTTATCTACTTTTAGGACTTGTGAAAATCTGATGATGTTTTAGGTCATATTTATGCAGAAATATTCTAAAGGGTTCACAAACCTTCAAGCGCAACAGTAGAAACTTTGAAGATGCTGTTAACACAAATGGTTGTATCTCAATGTCTTAGGCTACAATTGTCATGATAACTTTAGGACTTCAATTGTCATGAACTTTCTGGCACACAGTTCTCCATTAGCAAAACAGCTGATAACTTTAACAAAATAGACTTCATGTTAAAACCATAGTGAATTTCATGCAACACAGTTTTAATAGGTAAGACTTGCCTTTCAATGTTAGATTACTTTGGGGGTGTTCTTATATTTGATAATATGCTACTGTTGGTTTAGGTATCTGTTAACCCAGGTAACAGATATTAAATTACATTACCCCTCCTGCATCACTTTAACTCATACTAGTGCTTTGTATTGCTTGTTAAGGACAGATAGTGTCAGGAGTCAACCACCTCAATGAGAGATATAGTTTATAAGTGTAAGGTTTGCCTCAGCTTTTAGTTAATGGTGTGGATATGTTAGCATACTTGTGGTAGAGAAGCACTGAGGAGGAGGCTAATTTGGGGAAATTTGTGGGACCGATGGGGTTATTGGGGGATGAAGGAGATGCTCAGGAAGGAGTATTGTCATGTTGCACTTAGTCAGGAGAACAGAGAACATGAGGGAGAAGGACAGGATGAAGAAGAAGGAGAAAGAGGGGGAAAGGATGAGAAAAGAGTAGTGTAGAACTACAGGTCTTTAGTTCACAATTCTCAGCAACAAAACCATATCAACTAGATCCCAAATTTATTCTTAAGCAGTCACTACCAAAAAGTACCTTTCCTTTCCAAACACAGTGGAATGACAGATTCCCAAGGCTCCATTTTAGTTCTGGTGTGGATGGTGTGTTATTCTTTTACTGTTGTAAAGCCTTTCATTCATAGACATCTCCACTGGCACAGAATGTGCAACCTGTATTTAGTTCATCTGGCTTTAACCCTGATCTTATCTTCACATTTTTGTTACATTTATAATGTTGTGTATCTGGTAGATCTTTCTTTGGATTAGGTGTTCAGTTTATTAGAAGAACAAGCAATACAAATAACATATAGATCACATTTAATAGATCTATGCTATTTGCTTGTAAGTAGATGTGACTATTTTCATTTTTTATATATAACTATAACTACAACTATAAATAGTTTCAAATGTTCATGGGTACAGACAGACAGACACACGTGCACGCACGCGCACACACACACACACACAATTTTGCTACACCAATTAGACCAAATTAGTTCCTCTTTCTACACATGAAGGATAAACTTTTATTGTGTATCCAGAAAGATATATTTCTTGTATTTGTATTGTGTCTTTCTATTTTGTTAGACCCACTTACTGTACCAGTCGAAAAGTTTGACACACCTTGTAATTCAATGATTTTATTTTATTTTTATTTCTTAAAAGTCACTTCATGTCTTAAAATAATGAAGGACTGTCATTTCTTTTTACTTAGTTAAGCAGTTCTTGATATACTGTAATATGTATTTCTCCAGTAGTGGAATAGAACTATTTACTGTACACCAACACTACCTCCACACAACACAACTGATGATCTCAAATACATTCAGAAGGCAAGAAATTCCACTAATGACCTTTTGAAAAGACACAGCTGTTAATGAAAAGTGTTCAAGGTGACAAATTGTCAAATACAGCTATTGCAAAATTTTAAATACAGCTATTAGGACCACTCCTAAATTATCAATATTTCTGAAGTTACTATTTATAGGTTAATTTTTGAGGAACATGAACATTTCTTATTTATAGGCTTTATGTCAAGGTCACATAACCTAACTGGAAATCAGGTCTCTGTCAGGCCTACCCCCGATCAGAACTACCACTCCCATGAACACTCACGCACCAGATCCATTTCCCCGGAGTTCTAATTGGATGAAGCTGCACGCACACACACGCACACACACTCCTCGCGAAGCAATAGTTTGCCAGTCATCTATCTGCCGAGCGTTTCTTATCGTGTCTGTTACTTTGGTTTAACCCGTGTTTGTTTACCTGTTTACGACTTTGATTGCCCTACACTGTACTGTTTGTCTGATCGATTGACCCCTGCCTGTTTGTTGACTATTCTCCTGGATTACTGTTTTGGTACCTCTGCTATTAAACAAACGGAACTGCACTTGCGTTCTCTCCTGGTGAGTGATTCCTGACAGTCTCGTTACACCTGCTTGTCAGAGAAGGCAGTAACAGCAGTATGAACTTAAGGCGATAGCTAATCAGCTAACCTAGCAAGTACTTTTTAATTGGAGTTTTATTAGGTTTTAATATCTGGATGTTAGTGAGAAGAAGAAAAGTTCTTCCTCATGACTAGTAAAGCACCAGAAGTGGGATAATCCTGACAGTGATTTTTTTTTTGCTGTGCATCACAAAGCATGAGCTCAGGGAAGTTCAGCTGTAAGTTTCTATCACTTGCCAAAGGATGAAACCTCAAGAAAAGTATGGATAAGTAATGTTTTGTCGTGAGAACTAGGTAATTAAGGTGACCTAAAGTTACACTTAGGCTGTGTGGCTTCACCTCATAGCATCAGGGAAGCCTGTCACCGGTCTAACATCAATCACCAATCAGCTTGACTTTGTTTGATCCTGCAGAGTAACAAGCTTTTTAGCAGCTAAGATGAACTAGTTACCATTAGTTTGTTAGTGATGTACTGCATTATCCTCATTTGGGACTACTAACGTTAGCAGGTACATACCCTCATAGTCTCACATGTATGAGGAAGCAGATAGCTTAAACCCCTTATCCATTTTTACGGTAACCATATGTCCTCTTTTTCCTGGACATGTCCTCTTTTTGAGAAGTAAAAATTTATTTGGATTTTTAACTCACCAAAAATGTGCAGGATTTCAGCTTTTGCCATTCATTTAGCAGGTGTCCATCTGCCCCATGCTGCCATCCTGCCTGCAGTGTCCTGTTGTTTTTGAAAACCAAAAAATTACCATTTTGGTGACAGGAGTTTTAGATGTCACCCTGCATATGCAACATCCATTATGCTTATCTTCTGTTAGCTCTTGAAGGCATATGGGTAAAATGTATTAAGATCATGAGAGGATCTGAACCGGATGTGATGTGACCTGTTTTACAGAATATGGACGTTTGTTGTGCATAACCCCATTCCATAAACTATTGACAACATTTCACCCAAATTCCACATTAAAATCGTGTCACTTGGAGCATTTAATTGAAGAAAATGACAACTGGTCAAAATAACAAAAAATGTTTTCGAACTTGACTAATGGATAGAAATCTAGAACAAAACAACACAATATTAATGTTTGAACTTAGGAAGAGTTTGGTGGAATAACCCTGATGTTTGATCACAGCTTTCATGTGTCTTTGCATTTCCACCAGTCTTTCTCTTGGGAGACTTTATGCCACTCCTAGTGCAAAAATTAAATCAGCTCAGCTTTGTTTGATGGCTTGTGATCTTCCTCTTGATCACATTCCAGAGGTTTTCAGTGGAGTTCAGGTGTGGAGATGGGGCTGGCCATGATCAGGTCTTGATCTTGTGGTTCTTCATCCACACCTTGATTGACCTGGCTGTGTGGCATGAAGCACTGTCCTGCTGGAAAATCCAATCCTCAGAGTTAGGGAAGATTGTTAATTTGCTATAATCTGCTCTTTCTTCCAGGATAACCTTGTACATGGCTTGATTCATGCATCCTTTACAAAGAAAAATTTGTCCTATTACAGCCTTAATGAAACAACCCCAGATTATCATCAATCCTCCACCAAGTTTCACAGTGGGTGTGAGACACTGTGGCTTGTAGGCCTCTTGTTCTATGTCTAACCATTAGACAACCTGGTGATGGGAAAAGCTGAAAATTTGATTCATCAGACAAGATGATCTTACATCAGTCCTCTATGGTCCAATCCTTATGGTCTTTAGCAAACCTCAGCCTGGCTCTTCTTTGCTTTTCAAATTACAAAGAAGTGTAAGAACTGATTATTTTTAACAGAGAACTGACTACTTCTGGTATTGTCTGTTTGAGGAGTGTGTAAGTAAGGATTTTGAAAAGGAAATTGTTGAAATTAGTTTAGTCTTTTGGTGGGGAGTTAAGCATTCTATTGGCTGATCTGATGTGGTTATGACGTCATCATGGTTAGTTATCAACTTAACTTTCAGAATTTTCACGACTACTTATTGATGATGTGCATGTTTCTGTGGTGGAGTTATTCCTAGTTAATTTTGCGACAGTACTAAATACGAATGTAGGACTATTTTTGTTGTCTTCTATTAGGAACAGCAGTAACAAAAACAGCAACAGTAACAATGTCACACCTGCATCTGCACCTGCCCCACCTGTTTCAGACTCCATTTCCTAAGATTCCTTGCACACAGAAAACATGACTAACAGACATGCACACATACAATATGGCTGATATGGACATGCAGTCTGATATGGAAACAGACTATGATTCCCACGAGCCCATGCATACAGACAATATGGCCGACACATTATAGACAATATGTTGCCCTGAAACTTTGTACCTTTACCAGTGATTTTTAACAAATGTCAAACTGTGACTCCTGTGTCTCGTGGCCTGCCTGCATAACAATTAACAGTTATGGCAGTAACAATAGCACCAACAGTAACGATAGCAGTAACAATAACACTGAGTAACTATAAAAATAACAACTACAGTAACAATAATAGTAGTAACAACAACAGTGCAACAATAATAAAAGAAAGAATAGCACAAACAGTAATAACAGGAGTAAAAGTAACAGCTATAACAGCTCATAGGAATTCTGAATTAAGAAGATAATCTCAATTACCTAAGTACAAATTCCACATTGACAGAAAATGTTCTTGGTTTTTCCTGGTGAGAGTTTGGGAATTAAGAATTGCGACCTCTAGTGAAATGGAGCATAAGCACAGTAATGATATCATTAATGAAATGAAAATGAAATGAAATGGTCATTAGCAACAAACAGTAACAATAACTAACACAGCTGACAGTAGTAACTGTACAGATTAGTCATCACCCACCGGCTCAACTCTGTATGGCAAGTCTCTCTCTCTCTTAGTGTTCAAAACTGAGGACTCAAACACTAGTCGTCACCTGATGGAGTTTATTGGTCTGGATATTAAGATGGCATTTCATTTTAAAAAATGGTGGTGTTTTTCAAATGTTTGTTTTTTTTTCTCTGAAAATGTTAGTTCTTGAGCATGGTGTTGGTTCTCCAAATGTTGTTTTCCAGGAGTGTTGGTTCATTAGGAATGGTGTTGGTTATCAGGGAGCGTTTTTTTTTCTTGGGGAGCGGTGTTCAGAGAGTGAGTGGAAATGACGATGATGCTGGAGAAGAGTGTTAATTCCTGTGCAAAGTTGGTTGTTTTTTTTTTTGGGAATGGTGTCTATTTCTGAGATCCGAAACTTCCAGGTTATTTTATGCTTTTTAAATGAAAAAGGTTCCAGGGCCGTTTGATACTCATTTTTATTTTTATTTTATTTGTATGATGCATGTTGAAGTACATGTTAGCAAAGTGTCTCTGTAGGAGTTTCTCACTTGATGTGTTAATTCTACCAGAGGTGCTGATTCTCTGGATGTGTTGGTTCTTTAACGCTGTAATAGATCATAATATGAAGTGTGTGAAGTGAGTGTGTGTGTGTGAGGAGATCCTGCCTGGAGCACAGAGAGTCCACAATGGTCAGCTACTCACCATGAGAGCTCTTCATCACAACATCAGTAATCACATACACACACGTACACTGCAGAGCTCTTTTTTGTGTTTCTGAATTAGACATTTTTTCTCAGATTAAAGTGTGAAATTTGTACAGTGGCTGTAAACAGTCCTAAATCACATTAGTAAGCCAAGTGAATTAAATGAAGTGTATATTTGAATAATTTGATTCAATTGCGAATCAGTATTTAAGAATATTAATAAACAGTTATACAGAACACATCAGTGTTTGAAGTGAATCAAATTACTTGAAGCAGTGATTCAAATGATTTGATTCTGTTGTGAAAAAGTATTTAAGTCTAATGATAAACAGTCATAAATAACAGTCATTGAAGTAAATCAAATGAGTCAAATTCAGTGATTTGAATAATTTGATTGTTGTGAATCAGTATTCAAGTGTAACTAGAAACAGAAATGTAAATGACATTAGTCTTTGAAATGAATCAAATGAATCAACTGCAGTGATTCGAATGATTTGATTAAGTTGTGTATCAGTACTGATTATCTAGTTATTAGTAAGATAAGATAAGATAAGGTAAACCTTTATTAGTCCCACAAGTAGGAAATTTGCATTGCCACGGCAGAAAGCGGACAGAAACAAAGAGCAACAAAAATTAAAAACAACAGAATAGAGTAAAGAATAAATTATAATAAAAATACAGATGTACACTCCAGGTACACAATGGAGTGACAAACATTGACACAAAAGCAGTAGTAAATAAGTTGAACATTTGCATCAGAAAAGTTGCACCCAAGTAAAAAATAGCACGTACTAGTAAGAAAAATTAAGAAAGAGAAAGAAACATTATTAATTGCATATAAATTGCACATAAAGTAAGAAAAAAACAGACATTGCACATTAATTGCATATAGATTGCACATTAATTGCATCCAAGTATTAATTGCACATTTGTCGCATCAAGAATTGCACATTACTTGCATATAGATTGCACATAAAAAATGTTGCATCAGAAAATTGCACCCAAGTGAGATTGCACATAAGAGATATAGCATGGTGTATCGGATATGTGTGTTTGTGCATGTATAGTCATCAGCAAGGTCTTTGTTGTGGAGTCTGACAGCAGTTGGAAGGAAAGACCTGCGGAATCTCACTGTCCCTCATCGAGGGTGCAGCAGCCTGCCACTGAAGGAGCTGCTCAGTGCTTCTAAAAATTGGAAAAAATGGAAATAAAAATGGAGTGAAAGAAAAAGAAGGGAAAAGGAAAGAAGAAAGGAATCAGGAATCAGCAGGTGCTCATTTGCAGCAGTGGAAAAGGAATGAAGGATAAACAAGAGTAGATTGATGGATGGATGTTCTAAAACAGTAAAAATAGAGTAAAAGAACATTTAAAAAGAATATTAAAAAGAGTGTAAGAAAGAAAAAGCAATGAAAAAAATTTAAAGAAAAAATATTTAACAGAAAAGAAATAATGTATTAGAATTAGAAAGTAAGGAAAGAAAGAAAAAGCATATTAAACACCAATGTAATGAAAGAATGAAAAAAGGAAAGAAACATAAATGGTAGGAATCATCCCTCTGCTGGATAACCACGAACCACAAGCTGGCCATGGAATTATCATCAGTATCCGATTGGTATTAAGTCCACAAGAAAACACCACCACTGAATATGCAAGGAATCCTTAAACAGTTCAGCAAACACACTGTAAATGAGTCCACAATTCTGCACAGATGGGCGTCAACTGGCATCTATCAGTCGAACAAGTGGCCTGGGAGATGAAGTTCTGCAGCGTCACAAACCCTGAAGCATGCATCGCAGCACCATGAGCAGCAGAAAACAAGACAAGAGCAGTCACCTCTGGATTGCCACCGGGTGACGTGATAGAACCCCCCCTTCCCCCAAAAGTGCTTTTCTTGGAGTGTCGATAATAAAATTCCTTCCCAAGGGTGGTCCTGGCCCTATGGGCTTAGGCATGGGATCAAACACGGTCATGAAGGTGGGTTCCTGCATAAATGGTGTCATGGATTCAGTCATGGACTCAGGCATAGGCTGAGGCTGTAGCATAGGTATTGGCCTCAGCATGGACTCAGGCAAGGGCTGTGGCACAGGCAAGGACATGGACTCTAAAATGGATGGGAGCCTGGACATGGACATGAGTGTGGGTGTAGACATAAGCATGGGCATGAGTGCAAATATGGGCAGCGATATTAGCATGGGCACTGTCTCCGATGTGAGCTGGGGCTGTAGCATGGACTTGGTATAGGCCAGTGACATGAGCATGGTCTCAGAACAGGCATGGGCTGATAAGGATCAGGACAGGAACTGGGACAGGTACAGGAACAGGCCTGGAGGCTGGCACAGGTACAAAGTCTGTGACAGACTCAGTGACTGGAACTAGAGCAGGTGCGCTGACTGGCACTGGATTAGGCTTTATGACTGGAGGTGGATTGGGCTCTAAGACTGTGGAGTCTGGCGCTGGATCAGGTTCTGTGACTGGAGGTGGAGCCAGAGCAGGCATGCTGACTTCATGTTCAGAGGCTGGAATTGGCTTAGAGTTTTAGAGACAGTAACTGAAACAGGAACAGGTAATGTGACTATGGAGACTGCAACTGGAACAGGGTCTGTGACTGGAACTGGACTGTGCTCTGAGACTGTGGAGGCTGGACTTGGAATAGGATCTGTGACAGGAACTGGAGCCGGAGTACTGGAGACAAATATAAGCAAAATATTAATAAAATAAATGAATATTTAATAAAGCTCATAAATGAATATAAATAAATGGAACAAATATTGGAAAAATAAGGAAAGAAAAAGAACATCTAAAAAGAAGTCAGTGAATAAAAGAGAAGGATCGACAGAAAGGACAGAAGAAAGAAATACTGTGTTAGAATAGAGCTGCAAGCAGAGATTAAAGGGTTCAAACCGTATCTCACCTTTTCCTTTTTCACATTCATATTTACAAGTCCTGTATCTGTACTTGTATCTAACTAACATGAATACATCTGTCCTCTGAAAAATCATGCTTGCACACATTGATACATTTTTGCACAAGTCATCTGCATCACCAACAACAAAAACATATCCGTGAGTTGACTCATGGTATTAAAACTAACAAAATGTGATGCGGTAGTAGCTAATATATGCATCACATTAAGGAGAGCAAACACTTGGTCAGATGTAGCTCTACTCCATTGCTGTTTTGCTTCATTGCCGGTGTTCTGACAATTTGTGCTAGCTTGTCAAGAAGTGCTACTGACAGTAGAGAATGAACTTGACCTTAACCCTAAAATCTTAATCTTAAACTCAACATGCAACTGCTAATTAGCATATCTCAGTAAGTAGCACACATGGACAGAACAGTATGCTGGTTTATAATGACAGGCTCCACACATGCATATAGGAAAAAGAAACGTGAATTCTCATCTGAGCTTCTCATTCATGTCACATGGCCATGAATCAGATACACATCAGATTTAGGACCTATAAAGTGACTCAAATTTGATTTGAAAAGATCAGAAAGATTGGTGCCCACACAGCCCTGAAAAGACCAGATTTGTGTCACATTATGGCAAAAAATCAGATTTGAGTCATTCAGCCTGGTAGTGTGAACGTAGCACAAGATACTGTGGTGTGGTGTTATAACTGTAAACATATATCCAGCTTTGCCCTATAGGTGGTGCTATAGTGCTTCTGTGGTGTAAACTAGAATTGCTGTCATCCACCAGTGTGTTGATTTTCATTTTCATTTTTCATACAACTCCAGTCAAGGGCTTGGCCCCTTTAAATAGATTGTAATTAAGGAAAGAAAAAAAGAACTTGAGAAACATATCAAAAGAAAGATAATATTTAAAAGAAGGTAATGCAGAAAGAAAAAATAAATAAAAGAGTGAAACAGTATGAGGAACAGTCTGTGCTCATGAGAGAAAAGAAAAAAAGAATAGAAATTAAAGGAAAACAGTGTCGTGGAAGAATGACTGAAGGTGAGAGTGTAGAAGGCTGAGAGAGAGAATGAGAGAGAGAGGGAGAGAAAGTGTAGATACTCAGAGCATGAGCACTTGTTAATATTCTCATGCTGTGACCACTTATTTGATAAATGTCACAAATTTTATAATTAGTGAACTGCTATTTAATTATTTAATTAAAAGTTCTGTATTAGTGCTCATTAAAATGCTGCAAATAAATATTTTAAATATTTTTTGGAGATAATATTAAAAAAATGAAATAATCAAGGAAAGATTATTCAAGAAACATGCTAAAAATAATCAAATAAAAATGATCAAAAATAATTAAAAATAGCTGTAGTTGTAAAGTTTATGTAAAGAATAATAAGTAAAGAATAATCCACTACCGCATACATGTGCACATATTACAACACTTCACGAGTCTCACATCACCACTCTGATCTGAAGTGAAATCAGAGCTAATCTTACAGCCACCAGTTCATTATCATGGCCTCTGGTGAAAAAATGTGTTCACTGCGCAGAAATTTCACAATTATTTTGCCTTTAAATCAGAAAAAAGGAACAACATCACAGTACAGTGAAAGTTGCTGAGAAAATGCTGTCATCATCCACATATTTGGTATTGAGGGAATCCAAAAGTAATGGAACACAATCAGTTACATTACTGTCATTTAGTGGTAATTAGATTAAGTTACTGACTACATTTTTAGTAGGTAATTAGTGACTGTATCAGAATGCATTTTAATGTAACCTCCCAACCCTGTTATATATACACACACTCCGATCAGCAATAACATTAAAACCACTGAGAGGTGAAGTAAATAACATTGATTCATTGATCATCTCATTACTTACTAAGGTGTGTGTGTTATATTAGGCAGCAGGTGAACAGTCAGTTCTTGAACTTGATGTGTTGGAAGCAGGTGATATGGGTGAGTGTAAGGATCTGAGAGACTTTGACAAGGACCAAATTGTGATGACTGGGTCAGAGCATCTCCAACACAGCAGGTCTTGTGGGGTGTTACTGCTGTGCAGTGGTTAGTACCAACCAAATATGGTCCAAGAAAAGGCAACCAGTGTACAAGTGTCAGTGTCGCCACAGAGACAGGGCGAGAGAGAGATTAATTAGCAGTACAATTAGTTACCCAATGCTAGCTTGCTAAATACAGACTAGTTAATATTTACTTTCAGAACTATGTGTAACTAATAAAATATAGTTATTAAGAGGCAAAATTTCAAGACACTGAATATATGAAACTGAAATGATATTAACTTGACTCTGGCATTGTTGACTGTCAATGTAATTTAGCTCAGCTCGACACCACAACAACTACACGTGTAGATGCGTCTCCCGTCACCATAACAACAGAACCACAAGCACCAGCTACCACATCCGGGATCACAACTTCACTCCCGGGTCTCGGTATACAACACGGAAGTTCCGGACTGCTCACCGCTGGTTTATGATCTTCTGCTACGGATTATGCTACTAGCCTCACGCTACCCCACTGGCGTGTACTTCCTGGATTATTTTGATCTGTGTTTAAAACTCCGGTTTGTTTTTACGTCATCCCAATGTTCGGTTTAATTTTTGCCTGAATTGTTTACCCGTTTCTTTTCCGCATTTTGTTCCCGACCACTCCTCGGGTTTGATCCTGCATGCTTCCGGTGCTTCCGCACGGCATTGTGGTCTGGGCTTCGCCTCTCCACCGTCTGCGAGAAGACGACCCTTCCACCTCCTTTCCAGCTCCTGGTAAGATCCTAGTTTGTGACGTGTGCGGCGCGACCGTATGCACGCAGCGGCCCCTCCGGATCCGAAACCGTGCTTTTTTGTCTTTAA
>JAQQZR010001318.1:0-10511 GCA_030068235.1 Notoglanidium macrostoma
TCCTTCCATCAGCAAGGGCATTGAAGATGAAACGTGGCTGGGTCTTTCAGCATGACGATGATCCCAAACACACCGCCTGGGTAACGAAGGAGTGGCTTCGTAAGAAGCATTTCAAGGTCCTGGAGTGGCCTAGCCAGTCTCCAGATCTTAACCCCATAGAAAATCTTTGGAGGGAGTTGAAAGTCCGTGTTGCCCACGACAGCCCCACTGCTCTTTGACAAGTGCCATTGTAACACTGTACACATTGTAACACATTGTAACACAGAAAAAAATCTGATTGTTCATTTCATATTCATCTTTTGATCTCAAATGCAAATGTCTTCAGTGTATAGCAAAATAGTTTTTGCAATTTTGCCCCTGTACACCACCACAATGGATTTGTAGAGAAGCCATCAAGATGTGGTTGAAGTGTAGACTTTCAGCATTAATTCAAGAAGTTTAACAAAAATATTGAATAGTTCCTCTATTTTCATACGCTCAAAAGTAATACAACAATTGACTGACTGTTTCATGGACAGTTATGGTCCGTTTCTGCATTATTTCTTGACAAATTAAGAAGATAAAAGGTCTGAAGTTGATTCTGAGTGTTGAATTTTCATTTGGCAGCTGTTCATGGGAACTCCCAATATGCGATCCAAAGAGCTGTCGATGCAAGTGAAGGAGGCCATCATTAGGCTGAAAAAACAACCAGACATTTTGAAGAGAAAGCCTTTGCTAGAAAGCCTTCCCAGTTCTGGAACAAGATTCTTTGGACAGATGAAACTTGAGCTTCTTAAGACTAAGAAATTAGATGTTCTTAAATGGCAGAGTCAACCACTCCAATTGAGCATGCTTTTCACTTTCTAAAGACAACGTGGAAGGCAGTGACCCATAACCAAACAGCAACTGATGGCGGCCTGCAGTAAAGCTCTGTCAAAGCATCACAAGGGATGAGTCTCAGAATTTGGTGATATCCATGGGCTCCAGACTTGAGGCGATGTTTATAATTGTTAGTTTGTTTGTTAATTCTTAGCTACTTTTGAGCCTGTGAAAATGAAATGACTGGGTAAAAATGGCTGGGTTAACATAAGTGAACAAGAGAAAGAAATCCACAATGTTTTTCAACTTTGATGTACACTTAAAGTAATTCTCTTATTTTAAATTGTAGATTTTAGCCCCAGAAGTGTAAGGTGAGGGGAATTAGTGTGCTGTTAGGCTATACTATATGTACACCTTTTATTCAGTGAAGGGCCAGCAATTTGTGTCTATCATTTACCAAGCACTTTCGGTTTTCCTCCACTCATAGGGCAGGGTCAGTATACAACCAAGGCCTCTCATATGGAGCACATTGATGCATTTGTAATCGAAATTAGATCACAACATATTGTACAGAATATGCAGAATTTGATCATTTCCTCCATGACCTGTTGGCAAAATCGCAAAAATAGGTGTTAAAAAAGCATCAGAAAAAAATCTCTGATTCTGCCTGAAACTGTGGCAGTTATTGACTGCTGTAGGTAGTAAACGGGATAAAAGACAGGCCACTGAGGAATGAAACGATGCAGGAATTTATACAACACACTGGGCTGAATTCAGTTGTTTAAAATGTAGTGCAGCAAAATCAGACCGATAAAGATGAGCAAATGCAGTTAGTAGTATCTACATGGGCATTTGATTTCATAATGTCCAGCTAAACCTCTCAAGTCACCCAAGCTTCAAAGATGACCTGAATTAACATGTTTTTAAAAAAATGTGGATACTACAGTTAAGGAAATTGAAAGCTGTTTTCAAAAATATGGGCGGTACAAAACAGCAAGCAGGATCATGTGGACACGCGATCATTCATTCATTGTTTTTCTTCTGTAATGAATGAAAAGATCATGAGATTGACACAATACTTAAATGGTATCAAGACATCTTGGTGAAGAATGGACACAGTCTGAGTAAAGATCTGAGAAAAGTTCACATTTCTTTATTATTGTGCATAGTGTTAAGATTTATAATATTTGCTAGATCTGAATGTTATCCATATGGACACAAAACTAGGACCAGAAGACTTTATATGAAATGCGAAACAAATTGTTGTAGGGCAAATTTATTGAATCACACAGAAACCGGAGGTACGGTTTTCCCTGTTATTGTTTAGCACTTAAAAAAATATATTGCCACCTGATGTTTTTCTTTTTAGGGCCTCTGGCTCATAAAAGTGCCGTGCTATGTGAATTCAGTACTATTGCGCATTTCTTGTTTAAAGTAATCTGACACCATTTTTTACGTTCATCTGTACAGTGAGACAGCAACGTAAAAATTGCAACTTAAACTGTAATTCCTATAATTTATAAGGTATTTGAGTTGTATATAAAATAGGTATTTTCTCTTTCTACTTTCTCCACTGTGTAGTGTGGCAGTTATGTGGGTGGTCAGCTGTCAATGAGACCATCACCATAATCACAATCATGGATTTGGCCATCCTCAGCTTTCCATTGCTCTC
This sequence comes from Notoglanidium macrostoma, assembly GCA_030068235.1. NCBI lineage: Eukaryota > Metazoa > Chordata > Actinopteri > Siluriformes > Auchenoglanididae > Notoglanidium > Notoglanidium macrostoma. The sequence goes on from JAQQZR010001318.1 coordinate 2,471, forward strand.
TCCAGAGGAAAAATCTCAGTAGTATCATTCTGGGTCGAGCTGTTGCTAGCACTTAAACTAGTACTTGCTCTGCTAGTTTCAGGATCTTGTTTCACCGAGCTCCAGACTAACTATTTGCACTAGTAGCCCTTGGTACTCTTTACTGAAACTTTTACCAGCATAAATTTGACACACCACTTCAACATACAACTCAATACAATCATTTTATGCTTAAGTCTCCTCCATCTTGGTCAGATTTTTAATAACTCTCTCTCTCTCACACACACACACAAACACACACACACACACACCAATTCTCTCTTGTTTTTACGTGATAAACGATTAAAAAATCGGGCATGTTTGCAAGTTGCACTGGTGCGCCTAGCTATAAATTTTAGTTGCACTGTCTCCGAAAATGGTCACAGTCCCATTTAATAAATAATACATAACTAAATAAAGTAGTTATTTATTATTTATTATTTGATTGTTACATTTACTAATATAGTGCCAGAATGTGCATGTGAGGAAGGGAGGGGAGATTTGATCTTTGAGCTTAATAGATTTGTTGAGTTTGGTGTGAGTGGTACAATGGGACCGGACATTGCTGACTTGTGCCTCTTTCTAAACAAAGACCAGGGTCAGACCAGAATTATATTACAAATGTTCATTGTTGAACATTGATCATATAATCCTGGTCTGACCCCCCCATATTGCAGCAATGAGGGTATTATTATCGTTTACCATAAAATTGGTTGAGACTGTGAGAAAGGGCTTTTGTTTAGCCACCTTTCTGCATAGTGCAGAATAATTTAATTGATTAACAGTTGTATGAGAGAAAGAGTGAGAAAGATTGTTAGGTATGTTTACTGTCATATAATGGTAAAGAATAGTATATATTGTGTGCTGAGTGCAAGCAGGAATTCTTTCAAGACTAGCTAAGACAATATAACTAAAAGGGAGAGCCAAAACATACAATAGACATGAGGATGCCCTGAGACATAAAATGGCCAGCCACTCCCCTGTCAATAAACTTGAGTGAACATGTGAGAATAGGGGAGTTGCAGCATCCAAACATCCTAGTTTACCAAAGCACTCTATGCATGAGAACCCACCAGATCTTGCTCCTTTACCTAATAAAAAGCTATTAACAAAAGGCTTGACTAAACAAATATGTTTTCAGCTTAGATTTAAACACTGAGACTGGGTCTGAGTCCTGAACACTAATTGGAAGGCTCGTCCCAACTGTGGGGCTTTGTAAGAGAAAACTCTGCCCCTGATGTAGCCTTCACTATTTGGGCTACCAACAAATAGCCTGCACCTTTTGATCTAAGTAGATGTGGCGGATAATAAAAGACTAGAAGTTCGTTCAGGTATTGTAGTGCAAGACCAATGCTTCTTAGGTCAATAGTAGTTAATTATTTACAGTGTGAAATTTGATTGGGAGCCAGTGCAGTGTGAATAAGAGAGGGTTGCTGTGCTTATTTCTTCTTGTTCTAGTAAGGACCCTTGCTGCTGTATTCTGGACAGCTGGAGTTTGTTTACGCACCTACTGGAACACCCAAGCAGTAAGGCATTACAATAATCTTACCTAGAGGTAACAAAAACATGAACTAGTTTTTCTGCATCATGCAGATACATTATATGTCTTATCTTAGCAATAATTCTGAGGCTGTCCTAGTGATATTATCTACATGAGCTTCAAATAACAGATTGGAGTCAATAATCACACCAAGATCTTTTACTTTTGCACATGGTGAAACAGAAAGGACAGCCAGAGTTATGTAATCAGAAAACTTGCTTCTAGCTGCATGTGGTCCTAATACAAGTACTTATGTCTTGACAGAATTAAGTAGAAAGAAGTTAATAAGCATCCAATGTCTAATGTCCTTTATATGTTGATCAATTTTATTAAGCTGGTGTCTCATACCTGGTGTTGCTGATAAATACAACTGTGTGTCATCAGCATAACAGTGGAAGCTGTTTACAAATAATGTTTATAAATAATGTTACCCAGAGGCAGCATATATAAAGAAAAAAACATTGAGCCTGAAACAGAACCTTGTAAAACACCCAACTTCACCTTAACATGTGTAGAGAAGTCACCATTTACATCCACAAGCAGATAATGATTAGTCGAATCAGACCTGAGCCAGGAGAAGGCTGTTTCCTTAATTCCAACATTATCTAGTCCATCAAAGAGCATAGTATGATCAAGTGTATCAAAAGCTGCACTAATGTCAAGCACCACAAGAAAGGAGACACAACCCAGATCAGAGGCCAGTAATAGGTTTACCATTTGTGACCAGAGCTCTGTCTCTGTGCAATGATGAGACCTAAATCCTAACTGATGCATTTCATGAATGTTTTTCCTATGTAGGCATGAGCATAACCGCTGTATACAGCATTTTCTAGGATCTTGGAGATAAAGGGGAGTATAGTTTGGCCTATAGTTGGACATCTAACTGGGGTCAAAGTCAAGTTTTTCAATCAGGCGTTTGATAACTGCTGGTTTAAATGATTTAGGTACATAGCCAGTGCTAAGGGAATAATTTATTTTTAAGAAGAGATTCAATTGCTTCTGTTATGTTGAAGGAAATGTGCAGAAAAAGAAAATAGTTCAGTCTCTCACATGAGCATAAAGCGTTCTAATCATTGATGTGATATGTTGTTATTTGCAGGGTTAGATATCAAATTTGTTGCTACTACATATTGATGGTGTGCATGTTTCTGAGGTTGTCTTAATACTAGTTTGTCATGTTAGAACATGACAAACTAGTATTAAGACAACCTCAAAAACTCTTAGTGCTGCTATAGGAAGATATCTCTCCACCCTAATAGATTAGGGTGGAGAGATATCTTCCTATAGCAGCACTAAGAGCTTCTCTTTAGCTTAGGAGGCTTACCTTCCATGCTATCTGGAATTCTATCAGTTTAGTTTGACACCATTTACATTGTAATTTTTAAATGGTTTGTTTTAGTGTGCATGTGTGATAGTTATACTAGGGTGCTAGTTTTTGCTCTCCAATTAAATTTTAAATTATTAATAATTCTTTTAAGTGGAGCTACATTATCTATAACTAGAGTACAGAGGACAACTGACTCTAAGCATTCAGTTGCCTGATCACTTTCTGTCGGGTCTGGTGGTGACCCAATCAAAGTTGATAGCTCTGGGAGATTATTGATAAAACATTTTGCAGTAGATGATGTGAATAAGTTTGACAGTATTATGGTAGGGTACATGTTACTAATATATGAAAATGTTACTATATATTCATATTTAATCCAAATTTTAGTATCAGGCCAAAGTGTGACCACCATGGAATGATGGTGGTGCTCCGGGAGATGTTGGTGAGAACATCTGTCAGCAGGCCTTCACTTTCGTTTCTTGTTACTGTCTTTTCGCTTGCAAGTTGAACCCAACCAAAATGGTTGAGATTAAAGCTTGACGTGGCTGGACCCTTCTGTGTACTTCAAAATAAAATCTTTTTTATTTTCTCCTGAAACAAAGAGATTCCCAAGGATCATTCAATTGATCCTGAATCATGTTTGTTTTATTCATATTTTTGCACACACATACAAGTATCTCTCTTAGAAAATAAGCTGTAGGAAGAACTGAATTTTTTTTTTTGTTTGTTTGTTTTTTTAGCTTTATTCTATTGATGAACTATAGAAATTGACCTTTGGACCATTTTAGTCACAACCACTAAAATTTATGATAATTTACATAATCATAAGAATAATTTACATCTTATTTTCATGAACTAGTCGGGTTTTTTTTGTTGTTTTTTTTGGCCAATCTTCACAATATTGATGTTTTGAATTTTACTGATGATGGAGTTCTCCTAATTTGTGAAACCCTTAGCTGCTTCTGAGGATGTCCCTATATGGACATCCTAAATATAACCATGACAAAACTGTGGATAGTGCCATTTAGAAACCCTGAAGATGGCTTTGGACTGCATTTGAGACAGAAGGTGCTATTCACATTCATAGGGGTTGGAGTTAAATTTAAATAGCTGTTTCAAATGTCCATTTGAGCTGAAATTTGGTGTGCTTCATTAATCTCCCAATCTGTGACTGAATTTTTAATCATCATTGAATCACATCAAAATCATGCCCTTTTAGCCATTCAGATTTCAACAGGGATTTTAAACAACTAACATAGACAGATCATCATGAAATTTGATAAGTATGTTCATGTATGGTCTCTTTACGGTTTTGTGCATCCTGGACATTGGGGATGCTATTTGCAAGTAGTGCTTGGACCTTGCAGGTATATCAATATATATTATCTTATAAAACAAATTCAGTGACCAAAAAAATGGTCATGGTGGTGCATTGGGTAGCATTGTCACCAGGGTATCACCAGTGTCCCTGGTTTTATGCTGATCTCAGTTTACTGTCTGTGTGGAATTCTTCCCCATGTTCCTCCTCCAGTTGGGTTTCCTCTGGATTCTCCAGTTTTCTCCCACCCACAAAAACATGCCAGTAAGTGGATAGCAAGATAAAGTGACTGTAGGTGTGAATGTGTGTCCATGGTCCCCTGCAATGAACTGGAATCCCATTCAGAGTTTATTCCATTCTGATTGCATTTAGTATTCCATGAGATGGGTGCTGTAGACTACTTCTGTTCTTGTTCATCATGCATCTAAAATTGCTTTTTAATCTTTTTATGTCATGATGTGTACTTGTTTTAGTTATCAATGAATAAATGACCTGGGAAATATTATGTATGCAACATTTTAACATGCAATGCATCTTTTAAAACATTTTAAAAGAAAAGTTAATGTTAATGGTGTAGTATATATTTGATTATGAGATTTTAGACCTGATTTATTTTGTTTGTTGTATGGAATTTATTGTGTATTGACCTTTTTTAGAAGCAACATCTGTACTTCTAATCATTTGATGTGACCACCTAACATGTGGTATAATCAATTATTGCTGTATTACCTGAATTAAACAGAAGACATCTCAGTTATGTGGCTAATCAGATTTATCATCTTCATGGTTGTGCATGAACAGGGAGGCAGTGCTGTTGTAGTACCTAAACAGTTCATGAATGCATAACATAAACAGTTTAAAAATGCATGCATGTTTTTCTACAGCTATTATTGTACTTGTAAAGATTTTAAGAATACTAAAGAAACAAATTTTATTTGGAGGGTAAAACGTGGTCTCAATAGATTTGGTCTCAATAGATCATGGTCTCATTTTTAAGACCTTGGCTAATTAATATTGATTGCTAAATTCACATAGTTGCTTGTTTTCATATTAACTATGCGTACACAACATTCCAAATGTTAAAAAATTACAGATATGTACCTGATTTTTATGTTTTAAATTTGCCTGTTCACACTTGTTCCTCAGTGGGATTGATTCTGGGCAGTAGTACAGACATATAAAAAAATAATAATACAATACATATTACAACAATAATAATTCTCTTGCATCCAAAAGAGAGGGAGGTTGAAATTTTACATACATGCACATAATGAGCTACAACAGGTGCAAATAATTAACAAGAAACTGAGTAAGCCAATCTAATGACCTCAACACATGTATGTGATTGACATGTGTTGAACCTAGGGAGACATACAAAAAATGCATATATTAGCTGGCAGTACCATTAAGAAGTGACATGTTTGTTATTAATGGAATAATGCTACTTTTCTGAATCATAAAGAGCATCCACTGGGTTCATGTAGATTTAGAATTCAGACCAGTCTTGTTTTTACTTTAAAAGTTTATATGAATAAATGATATGTAAAGCACATAGTTCAATCAAAATGAAGTATTTTCTCTTTTTCCATTAACAGTAAAAGCCCCTAAATTTATAATGAAATGGGGAGAAAATTAACTTGTGAATTACCTTTAATATAAATGCTAAATGCAAATAATACTGTATTTACACTTTTGTAAAATATTTGTAATATAATACATTGTACTGGTTCAGTTATTCTTCAGCACTTGGTTTATAATAAATATATTTGTAGTAATACTTGTTTGTTTGTCATTATGCCTTTTGTGGATGTTGATATTTGTTCTCAGAACAGTGGTTAAGGAAAGCGTCAGTGCTACAGTAAATACATTCTTGCTGATATTTTCAAGACCTTGAACAAATTTGAGTTGCTGGCCAACATAGGATGTTAATTCCATTCAAGGCTTGTCATGAATTTTGACACTGATGTGTAAAATTAGTGTAGCACTATTATGGCATGTGATTGGAGAAAGATATTTTGGTCTAAATAAATAACACCCATTGGAGTCATTGAATACCCCAGATTAGTGATAAATTCTCATGTTTATGAACATAAATCACATCATGTAGGTTAATGATTTGATGTATGTATTCCTCATATTGGAGCTATTTAATGTTATTATTTTGTGTCTTATTTTAAAATGTCTTATTTTAATGTTCTTTATTGCTATTTCTCTACACAGACTCTAGAGGAGCCTGCATACCTGACTGTTGGCACTGATGTGAGTGCCAAGTACCGTGGGGCTTTCTGTGAGGCAAAGATCAAGACTGCCAAGAAACTTGTCAAGGCTAAGGTAAGCCATTACTCTGAAAAACATGGCTGAAATATATTAGGGGTAAAAGTTAAGCTCAGAGGTTAAGACATTGGACTAGTGATCTGAAGGTTGTGAGTTCAAATCCCAACACAGACAAATCGCATTTTACATTTCATGATGTGCCAAATGTATTCAATGGGTGACGAGTCTGGACTGCTGGCAGGCCATTTAGCACACGGACTACTGTGGAGCCATGCTGTTCTAATATGGGCAGAATGCCATTTGGCATTGTCTTGCTGAAATAACAAGGCCTTCGGTGAAAATAATGTCTGGATGGCAGCATATGTAGCTCCCAAATCTGTGTGTATATATTCTTCGGTATTAATGGAGGCTTCCCAGATGTGCAAGCTACACTTGCCATGTGCACTAATGTACCCCCATACCATCATGGATTCTGGCTTTTTAACTGTAGATTGATGATACAGTAAGCTCGATGGTGTCTCTCTCTTCTTTAGCCTGGAGGACAAAACATCCATGATTTCTAAAAAGAATTAAAAAATTTTATTCATCAGACATCATGAAACAGCTGATCCGTCTTAAATGAGAAGGCAGTGGTGTTTCTGGTTCATGTTTGTATGTTTTTTTGTTTTTTTTTCTTTGTATGGAACAGTTGTAACCTGCATTTGTGGATGCAGCGATGAATTGTGTTTATAGACTGTGTATTTTGGAAAATTTTGTCCATTCAGTGATTTACATCATAGAACCACGTCTGGTTTTGTCATTATACCAATGAAAATATCAGGACGTCAGTCTGAACTGAATCTCAAGAGAAACTGGGTCATTTAGCATGACAATGACCTTAAACACACATGTATTTACCAAAGAATGGTTAAAGAAGAATCAAGTTAATGTTTTGGAATAGCTAAGTCAAAGCCCTGACCTTAATCTAATAGATGTATGTGAGGAGTTAGTAGTTTATGTTAGGAAACCCACCAACATCTCATAGTTAAAGCTGTTCTGTATGGTGGAATGGGCTAAAATTCCTCCAAGCTGATGTACAGGACTGATCAACAGTTACTAAAAATGTTTAGTTGCAATTATTGCAGGGTCATAAGGGGGTCATACCAGATACTGAAAGCAAAGTTTCACATGTGTATTTGTGAGTGGCAAAAGTAACATTTGGATAATTTTCCACGTTATGTAAATTACCATTTCTTTACTTTGGTTCTCATTTCTTTACTTTGGTTCTCTTTATCTCCTTTTAGGGACTATGTGAAAATCTAATGATGTTTTATGTCATAGTTATATTTAAAAATATAGAAAATTCCTAAGGGTTCACAAACCATAAAATATCACTGTACAAGGGATATTTACAGTAATTATGGGAATGGAGAAATGTTCGAATTGTAATATGCTACACATTTGCTTCAGTCTGAATATGCACAAACTGTGTACTTAGTCACTCTATTAAATTATTAAAATGTTTTATCATACTAGGAAATGTAATTTAGTAATATTTTTTTTTATTTAGATATAAAGTAAACAC
>JAQQZR010001319.1:0-11543 GCA_030068235.1 Notoglanidium macrostoma
GGCTCCTCTGTCCTCCACTCATTACCTGTATTAATGGCACCTGTTTGAACTCGTTATCAGTATAAAAGACACCTGTCAGGGTTTAGTTGTCTTCCGTGGTCTTCCAGGTCTTTAATGTTGAATGTGCTCACCAGTGTATTCCTTCTCTTTAAAAATAAACCAAATTGTTTACTTGGCCACTCCTAAAGTTTCTGCTATCTCTCTGATCGGTCTGCTTTGGTTTATAATGATGGCTTCCTTCACTTGCATTGACACCTCTTTGAACCTCTTGAGAGTTTCCATGAACAGCTGCCAAATGCAAATTCAACACTTGGAATCAACTCCATCCTCTTAATTTGTCATGAAATGACAAGTAAACAAGCCATAATAGTCCATGAAACTGCTTTGAAACGGCTTGTCAGTCACATTTCCAATTACTTTTTAGCCTCTGAAAATCTGGGAACTGGCTGTAAAATGGCTGTAGTTTCTGAAAGCTTAAAGTTATACCTTTGTTTAACTTCCGAAATTAAAGTTAACAGTCAATACTTCTGTCTCATTTTGATTGCTTAATTTCAAATCCACTGCGGTGGGATACAGAGAGAAAATTACAAAAATAAATGCATCAACGTCCAAACACTTGTATCCACACAATGTCCACACACAGGATCTTAGCTGTTCCTAGAACTGCACATTTCTGGACAGAGACCTCAATTGTTGTGCCTGGAATCTGTTGGAGCCAGTCTCCAGGTTTGGGAGTCACAGCCCCTATTGCTCCTATTACCACTGGGACCACTTTGGACTTCACCTTCCACATCTGTTCCAATTGTTCCTCATGCTCCTTCTTCCTGATGTTACTGCCAGCTGGGATTGTCACATCTATCACTACTGCTGTTTTCTGCTCCTTATCAACCACCACTATGTCTGGTTGGTTGGCCAGCAGCTGCTTATCTGTCTGAAACTTAAAGTCCCACAGGATCTTAGCTTTGTTGTTCTTAACCACTTTCAGTGGTGTCTCCCATCGGGACTTGGGAACTTCGAGCCCATACATGGTGCAGATGTTTCTGTACACTATCACTGCCACTTGGTTATGCCTTTCAGTATATGCTGTTTCAGCCTGCATCTTGCACTCAGCTACTATGTGCTGGACCGTCTGAGGAGCATCTTTGTAACAGAGTACATGGAATGGCGTTTTGTAATTAGGATATAAACAAAGGTAACTGTATTCTGTAAAAGTTACAGACAAAAGTTGTAATCAGATTATACACTTTTGTGAAGCTGCTTTGTGACAATGTCTGTTGTTAAAAGCGCTATACAAATAAAATTGAATTGAATTGAATTGAATAGATTACAAAAACATTTAGTAAAAACAGGGTTTATTTACAGGATTGCAGTTTAAAAATGCATGAAGGCTACAACAACAAATTGTAACCCTTCTATCACTGAATAAGTAATAAGAGTAATGAGTTCCAACCCTGAGTTCTATATTACACTATCTCTACAATAACATAATTATTACTATACAAGAATATTACTTGTATCTTGAGTTTCCTGAAACCACGACTTAAACACTTTCTATATTAAACATATAAAAGACACAGAATTTAAACTTGTAGTCATTAACAAAACAAATGTGCTCACATATCAATTCAATTAAACAGAATGCTTCAATCATCAACATGTGTCATTCAACATTGTCATTAACAGCATACAACAATGAAGAAAACAACTCTTCGTTGAAGTGTGCTTTGTGTATTTTGGGTAATGCCTTTAAATTTCTAAATCGGTGGGTGCACATTCAGTCAAACTCAAGCCGACACAACTACTATAAAAATGTTGCAGGCCTGAATCATTGCTTGTGTGTATTGTGGCCCAAAGCTAAAATGGCTGCTTCACTCTTCACGAGCAAAGAAAAAAAACAGCAGGGTACATGAGATCTGGAAGTCATAGTCACTTTCCCACTGTCATATGCATTCCTCAGAATCACAGACATAATCGTTGAAATCCAGCATTGCCAGAGGAACTCTTAACATTAGCGATAGTTCAGAGCGTTCATATGCACACATTACAACACTTCACCAGTCTCACATCACCACTCTGGTCTCATGTGAAATCAGAGCTAACTATTTATTATCATGGCCTCTGGTGAAAAACTGGGTGGAAAGTTCGCCAATATTTTGTCTTAAAGCAGAAAGTTCTGCATTCAAGCTGAGAAAATGATGTCATCATCCACATATTTGGAATTGAGGTAACCCAAATGTAACGGAAAGTAATCACTTACATTACTTTAATTTTGTGGTAATTAGATTAATTTACTGACTACATTTTTTACCAGGTAATTAGTAACATTGAATCAGAACACATTTGTAAAGTAACCCTCCCAACCCTATCCATGTTTTTTCATATAGGTTCCAGAAATAGAGAAGAAATTCACAGAACTCTTGTTAGAATATCAAATCATTGAGCTTGAAGACTCAGCAGACACATTAGCAGGCAGAATTAAAACTCTGCAAAATGAGTTAATGGTGGAGTACTGTAAGAAACACAAGCTGTCCAGTAGCTGTGTGTTTTCTTTCCACACTGCAGTTGGTTATGAGACTCTGCCTCTACATGACAGACTGACCGTACTCAAGGCAGTAATGATGTTAGTTTTTGAGGAGAATGAGGATGAACACACACATAAACATGACCGGGACGTCCTCTTGGATCTGCTTGAACTGATGCAAGATGATCATCCATCACTTGCATTTAAAACTTTACAGAGCATTCTTCAAACTGATATGCAGCTGTCTACACAGAGTAAAGAAATTCTGTGTCAGATTGCATTTAACAACTCATGGAAACTGCCAGAAATAACAGATTTCATGCGAAAATTTTTTGGCAAAGACAAAGAACAAGTGCAGTCAATACTTCACATTGCACAGACCTACAAGCTGGAGTATGGGAGTGTCTTTTCTGCTTTGGATTCACCTGATCCCCTCAGATGGCTGAAAGAGCATGCTGACAAAGAGAGAGACAAAAATGCTGACACTATTATTAGTGAAATGCGCAAAGAGAACTACCCTGAGAATGTCCTGATAATACTAGAGGATGTTCTGGGGTATCTGGAAATGGAGCTTCCAAAATACAAACAAGCTAATCTCCATGAAAACAAAATCCAGAATATAAAGAAAATGATTAAGGGACTGGATTTTAACAACCCAGATAGAAACGTTCTCAGAAATGTACTAGTGGCGATGTCAGTCGCAGTAAAAATGAGCTCTGCTGTCACTATTCAAAGAGGTAAAAAGGAAATAGTCATTGAAGGATATCTTCCCAGATTAACTCAACTTGCAACTGTGGTTGTTTTCCTGCTTCCTAAATCAGAAACCAATACAGGTTGTCTCCTTGAAATTGGGACAGGTGAAGGGAAATCCTGTATCTTAGCCATGCTTGCTGCAATCCATGCCATTCGTGGTGTAAAGCTGGACATTGTGACGAGCTCCCCGGTCCTCGCCTGCCGTGATTTAGAGGAATGGTGCGGACTGTACAAGATGTTTGGCATAACATCATCTGCGGTTCCGCCAATGCTGAATGATGTCTCATCTGAAAAACAAGATGAACTGACTCAGGAAGCGTACAAAAAGCAAATAGTTTACAGCACTGTTGGGACTTTTGCAGCAGATACACTGAAACAGGAGTTTGAGAAGAAAACAACTCGAGGAAACAGGAGGTTTGAGCTGGTCCTTGTGGATGAGGTTGACTACATGACTTTGGATAATGGAGTTCAAATAACATTTCTTTCCCATGAGTCCAGTGGCCTCCAGCATATGGAGCAAGTTCTTGCAGGTATCTGGGCCATGATATCTGCATGTCGACCAATTGAGATAGAAGAAACTGGAGAAACTATGTGGACAACAAGAGTCCAGAATTTTCACACAGCTGCCCTGATCGCAATGATTGGTTCAGAAAACAGTGACACATTTTCACCATTGGAAATTTTGTTGCCACGCATTGAATTAGGATTTTACTCTGAGGAAGATTTTGAAAATTTGAAGGTCTCCATTAATGACAAAAGAGAAAAGCAACATGTGACTATGGAAAATGAGGCATGGAAGACCATCATGGCTAAAACAGGAATAGAACAGCAGTATGACCTGCTCAGTGTTCTTGAGATGGGAATGGAGCACAAGGTGGCATTTAACTGTTATGCATATCAGTCAGACACTAGAAAAGCCATTCAGTTTGGAGAACAAAAGACAAAAACTGACCAAAACATCAACATGCTGCTACTCGAGAATGGAAAAGCTTGTGAGATGCTGTCTGAAAATTTGCTTGTTGAAGCCACTATTAGGGAGTTGAAATCTAAGATTAAATATTCTAAACAATGCAGTTCAAAAGAAGAAAAAGACACTCTTGTAATCCCTTCTTTCTTAGAGAAATACCTGGAAAATCAGCTGCCAGTGTTTGTTGAGAATGCACTGAAGGCCATTCAAATGACCAAAGGCAGAGAGTACATGATCGAGAGATCTCTTAGTGCTCAGGGAATAGATGTTGGTGAAGAAGAGCAACACATGTACCATTCAATCATCCCAGTGGACTTTCAGGCCAGTGGAATGTTGGAGAAAAGAAAACGGTGGGGTGAAGGACTACAACAATTTCTGGAGATGAAGCATCAGTTAACTTTATCACCCTTATCAAATGTGACAAACTACATGTCAAATTCAAATTTCTTTAAAAGATATCTCAGTGGGAAAGGGATATTTGGTGTTTCTGGAACACTGGGGGGAGATGCAGACAAGGGATTCCTTGCAAGACATTACAAAACAGATAGCTACATCATACCGGCTCATCAGCGTCAAAAGGTTACTGAGCTGCCTGCGATCCAGGTGGGGGGAGACACCGAACAATGGATCCAAACTCTTTGTGCCACGGTCTCAAAAGTCTCTAACAGAGGACAAGTGGTGTTAGTCGTGTGTGAAGACGTCAACACAGCAAATGCGCTCAATGACAAAATTACAGCAGAAACCAAACATTCAGTTACCATGTACACGATGAGTGAGAACCACAACATTGAGAACCAGAAGTTCAACAAGGGAGAGATCATTATTACCACTAACCTTGGAGGACGTGGAACAGACATTAAGGTTACAGAGGAGGTTAATCGCTGCGGTGGTCTCTTTGTGTTACTCACATACTTCCCCAATAACCGTAGAGTCGAGAAACAGATCTTTGGACGAACAGGTCGAAAAGGCACCCCAGGAATGGTCCAGTTAATACTGAACCATGATCGCCTAGCCATGGCCTACCGAGGCCATTCTGTTGAAGTCATGAGGGAACTCCGAGAAGAGTTTGAGGTTAATCGAATAAAAGACATTGAGATGGAGAAACTAGCTGAAATTGAAATGAAAGAAGAGCTGTTCTTCACATTTTGTCAGTTCCTTATTGACTTTGACAAGTATTATAGCAAAGAAGAGAAGACCGACCTTTTTGAAGTGAAAGTGAAAAATGTCCTTTGTTACTTTGAGTCCTTTCACAGAAAGATGAACTATCACCCAGCACTGAATGCTCTGAAGGAATCATGGGGTATGTGGCTGATACTTCACACAGACCAGATTAACATGGACAGTGACCTCACTGAATTGAAAGAAGACCTCATCCAGCACTTGGAGGATACCAGCAACGAACTTTTACGTGGTCAGAGTGAAAACTTTTATGATCACATTCAGCAGGCTTTAGGACGAACTGCTTTGCACCTTCAAAACAAAAACAAATGTGACTATGGAGCAAAAACTTACTGGAAAAAAGCCTCCGAGTCAGACAACTACTACAGAGCTGTTGCCCTGTATAACCAGGCCTACATTACCATTAACATGGCCAAAGAGGGCTACAAAAGTGAGGCACGTTCCTTACTGGAGGAGGCAGAGGAAGCCATAGATGTTTACATATTCGAAACGACCAGGACACTGAGCTTCTGTTTCTTCTCTATTACTCAAGATTTTGAGGCACACCACAGTGGCAGCTGTAACTTCCAAATACAAATGCAGGCCAGGATGAACATATTTAACTCATGGAAGCAAAATATAAAAAAAATACTTGACATGCTTGGATCGGGCAAAGGAGATTTCAGAACTGTGGAATTGACTCTTTACAGCTTATCGACTGAGGAGGATTTTGTGTCTTCTAGTGAACTCAACCTCTTCCGTAATTATGGCCTTGCAGTTGTGTTTGAAGTAAAGAAAAAACCCCAGTTCTCATTTGATGCTCTGATTTGTTGTTTTCTTGGTGTGGTTCAGGTTGTAGTTGGAATTCTGATATGTGACCTGTCAGCTGGTTCCATGTCCTCATTTGGTCTTGGTTTGATCTCTGAAGGTGTGTCTGACATGATAAATGGAGTCATGGGTATGATAAATGGCGATTTTAATTGGGCATCATGGGCAATGTCTAAAGCAATGAATATAGTAACTTCTTTGACCTGGGGTGGATTTAGGGTTCTCAAGAGCTCATCCTCTTCTGTGAAAAATGCAGCAAATAGTATTTTCAGTGGCACTAAATCACTAAAAAATATTGCGTGGCGTGCCCTCCATTCAGGAAGAAAGCGGTTTATGTCCACTTGTACAACTGTCAAATCACTATCCTCCTCATTATGCATAAAAAACATCACACTGGATGTGGCTAAACTGAATTTTAAAAAAGCAAGTGCATATGCTGTTCAGGAATTGGCTTTTCGGGGAGTAAACACTGCTTTGAACAACATTGATGCTACGGTTCAAAAAACTTTCAAACAAGGATTTCAACTTACTTTCAAGAAATCTATCTGTTCAGCATTGCAACAGAATAAACATTTCGTTCAAGTGCTCTTAGATTTCATTAGCTCAAGAATTCCAAAGGCGGCCTTGAATAAAGAGTCTGGCTACAAGATTAGCAAAAACTTGGAGAAACAAATTTCTCACCATGTTGATCTGAATACGAAACTTCTCGTCAACGGCCTTGTAATAAACTGTCACCAAATGCATAACTCCATTCAAACACTGTCAAATTTGTGGGACAAAGCAGCACAGTTTGTTGAGCGCAAACCTCATACCTGCATCAAGAGACTTCTGACTACCACAAGCATTTGCACTAACATTTATGAAATGTATTCCTCCATTCCTACTAAACAGACCGTTGACAATAATTTTGTTCCTGCATTTTTGAAGTCCATGAAGGAGAATCAATTATTTGAGAGGTATGACAATGATGGAAGGGACAAACTGAAAGATGTGGAACGTGTTAAAGATGAACTCATTGACTTAGTTTCAGAAGTTCTTTCCAAAACCATGGTAGAGAGTTTTTCTGGGTTTGCCACATCCATTTTTACAAAAACATTCACTCAAAGATTAAACTTTGCTACGGGAAAAGTAATTGGTAATATGATGGCAAGGCACGAAACCCAAAGTTTCGTGGTGAATCAGCGGCAACGATATGATCTGAAATCAGCGACAGAACGCAAGGAACGATCTTTGACCGCAGAAGAACTAAATGAGATCAAGCACTACGCTGATACTGTAACTGATGAACAAAAGCCAGCAACAGCTTTAGAGGTTCATGTCCTCACACAGAGTGACGTGCTGGAAGGAAAAGGAATTTGTATAACTGTAGTAGATGATCAAGGAAAACTTATTTCAGAGGAGACTTACCCTGGAACTGATCCAGCAGCCGGTACTATCAAACTCTTGCTGAGAAAAACACCTCCGACTTCTCCAGGGTGAGTCTTAGAAACTGTAGATGTTGTTGGTATTACTTTTCAATTGCATAAATGGATACCTTTAATTCATTGCATTTTACAGAAATGAAGGAATTTCGACTAAACTGAAAGGCAACATTAAGGCTGGGGACATGCCACAGAGTGGCCACTTTCATATTATACACCCTGATGGATCACGAGAAACAGTCATGTCCTCAAATCAGAGCTGTCTTTATCATGCGGTCATCCAAGCAATAACTCACGACTCAAATGATGATGTACAACAAAAAGCTGTAGAACTTCGAACCAAAGTCTGTGATGAGGTAAGTAATAAAGAATATATACGAAGGTATAGAGCAGTATGTAGTACACAGTGTATAGTGGGCTAGTATGGCAGTGTGTAGTACATCAGCATGACGTTTTGAACACCGCCTATTTATACCCACTGCTAGGGGAATTCTTTAACAGGGCCCTAACGTAAGATCTTGATTTTGTTTTTGCTACAGATTCTTTTAAAATCAAATAAGTATGTAGATGCTGTGAAAATCCAGAACATGTTCAACATGACAAACAACTTGAATAAATTTACAATCCAAACTGGAGTGAAGGAACGTGATATGGAGCAGTACACCAAGTACACTAAAGACAAGACACCCAAACAAATTATTGAGGAGTATAAACTTGGAAAAGTGGGCGAGCACAAGTGGTAATTTTTTAATTCATGTTTGAACATACACCGCAAATAAACACACATCACAGGAGTCAAATTCAGTGAATTAATGACACGACCAAATAATCATCTTGTGCAGCCTTTTAGACATGAAGAAGCCCACAGCAGGAGTGGTGGAGGTGCAGCACATTCCACCAAAAAGCACATGGACTGCAGTCTTTCATCTCATCAACACAAACCCCGAGGTTTCTTCTTCATTAGACAGAAACAACAAGGAAGCTTTCTACTTAATGAGGAAAATGAAACACGACTCCAATGGAAAAATGCAGCTTTGCATGAACACACTGTACTCTGATCACCGGCGCGCACTGAGCAGCGGAAACAGCACCGAATCCAGAGCATGCAGGTCTCATCTCAAAGCCTGCTGAAATCCCTAGCACTGCAATCATTTATTTTCTTAGCACTGATCCAGATGCTTGTTTTTATGTTCATGTTCCTCAGACACTTCCTGACAAAGACCTTTTCAAGTGGTGATACAGAGAAGGCGCTGAAGCTCTCCTTAATGACGGCCCATCCTCAATGCTCGGACCACATATGGAATGATCTGGGTATGTGTTATTCTGTATACTTACCAATGTACAAAAGTGAAACGAGTCTGTTTATGCTTATACATTGTAATTCAATTTTATTTATTTTTAAGACCTCAAACGTCTTTAGTCTGGCTCAACGAATCCACTGTTGTGTTTAATTCACAGGTATCCGTCATCATGTCAGGACACGTGATTCTGGACTTGGAGCAATGGACAGGAATGATTACTACAAGAGAGGATTTAAGGAAATAGTGAAAAAATACAGCAAATGGGATCTCATCGACCAAGCTCAGTCCATACGGCTAATACAGTGGGTGCATAAAGATAGATTTCTGGACACATCTACTGTAGAGTATAAAGAAATAGCTAATGTAATAAAAGATGCACGAAAAAAGAAGAAGAAGAACTGAAACATGACCATGGGTAAGCAGAAAAAAAATAGTATTTACGCTTAATTCACACTGAGGCAACATCATGTTTACTGTGTCAGGAGAAATGAATAATTTCAGATTTGGCTAAACGCTACACATTTGAATGATGTATTAAAACTTTGAATTAGAATAGTTAGCATGCCTTGATTTCAAATGTTTAACAACAGTCATTGGCGACCTGCCCAGGGTGTACCCCGCCTCTCGCCCGAAGATGCTCGGATTGGCTCCAGCTTCCCCGCGACCCAGATGGATAAAGCGGTATAGATAATGGATGGATGAATGGATGGAACAACAGTCATTTCTTAAGTTTGGAGGATGTGCAACTAGTGGCATCTGATTACCATTTAATACTTAATTATACTTCAGATTAACTTTGCACTTTATTTGTATTACACCTGGAATGTGTTGTAATATAACAAGTGTTGTAACCATGACATTTAATTTACTTAATTTTTTATATACACAAATCATGCCGCCAAAATGGAGGGTATTGATGTTTCAAACTGCCACTGCAGGGCCTTTGAACAAAGCCCTTAACACTCAACCGCTCGTAACACTCTTTGGATAAAAGTGTTGGCCAAATGGTATAGTAATGTAGATGTGACCTCAGCAATAGAATTGTCCTGATGTGATTAATTGAACTAGATGTTTGTATGCAGGGTTCTTTTGGACTATAAGATTTTCATGTAATCAGGTCTGAGGACAAAGCAGTATGGTCAGGAAACAAGGAAAACTCCTAGTATTGGGGGGAAAGGAGAGAATATAGGTAAGGGAGAGCGGGGTCAGTGGTGGCATTATCCTCTCCATGCTGGGTTCTGACTTATGAATGCAGAAATATGAGTTCATTCTGTATGGAAATAAAACCACCACAGCCTATAATCTATTATGTAGACTACAGTATCCTGAAACTGTCTGAAAATTATGACTGAAACAGTGACTAATATTAAAAGTTCCACTGACAAAATCATGGCTAGAATAAAAGAAAACAACTGAAGTATGTGACTAATTTAAACTAATTAACACTGCTGGGTTCAAATCTTGGATGAGTGCCCAGTTCCTGTCTAAGGTTCAGTCCATGTTCAGTCTGAGATTGGAGGTGAGAATGGAATTGTTGGTGAAAATATGGACAACAGCACAAGGTATCTTTTAGGAGATATGTTGTGGGAAATATGTACACTTGCTGGTGTTGCTTGAAAATAACAAACACCCAAAACTAACTGTGTAAATGGAAGTTTCATTACCAAACAAAGTGAAGAACAAGTGATGTTCAGCTTCACTCATCTCACTGACAAAACAAACACACAGAGAAAATACCCACCATCAAAAATGACAGCAAACTCTACACCCAGTGACGTGGGTAACAAACAGGAAACGTGTACAGTGAATATGGGGAGTGTATTAAACTCAGCATCCCACTCCAGACCCACCTGCTGCTGTATGGTGTCAATCAGGAACACTGGACTGAATACAGGATGAACACAGACACTGCCATGACTGTACTGCTTTAACAACATTACTGACTGAACCCTGAAATCATTATTACTATTTACACTATGTGAGAGCACAGTGACCCCTAGTGGCCAGAGGGAAAACTAGATCTCTATCAAACACTAGCATCTTCCACAGGTTTCAGGCAGAAGACACATGATGCAGATATATTCCTGGATAAGCTGAGGATTGACAACACAAGCATCTCTTTGTTATTTATTCCTTTACAAAAACAAATAAATAAATAAATAAATAACAGTGAAATCTGGCTGGGCAATAACACGCGCTCACACCAATATTGTGATACACACTTCTCAAGAGCTTCAGGTAATGTAACATCAGAAGGAAGTCTGATCTCTGAGCTGATCTGGGATTTTCACACACATACACACACACACACACACACACACACACACACACACCTAGATGAATAAGCAGGTACAAAGGTGCTCCTAATAAAGTGCACTGAGTGAACATCTTCCTTTAACACACTCATTACAGCTCATTTAAGAAGAAACGTAAAGAAAGCTCTGGAAAGAAAGCAGTGGCTGAGTTTTTAACTTAACCTGCTTAACACCAACTAGCTTAGATTAGTCCTTTACTATCTAATGTGAACTTCAGTAAGATGAGAAAATGGCATTGGGCAGTGTGGTGTAGCTCCCAGCATGGCTCCAACACACTGT
>JAQQZR010001320.1:0-11542 GCA_030068235.1 Notoglanidium macrostoma
TTCCGTGTTTGATCTTCTCTGCTCCACCTACGCTGCTATTGCGGTTTCACACCCGACCGGTACCGCGACCGTTACAGATAGGGATGTTTTGTTTTACTCAGTTCCTTTTCTTTGGTGTTGTCTATTTGAACCAACCTGTCTATTCTTTGTAAATAATGTGTTGTCTATAGTTTGTATATAAAGTTTGTAAATATCTATTTCACTTGTCTGTGGCTGTCTTCACTGTTTGGTTTTGTTTGGTTGTGCATCATTACAAGTGGGGGCTCGTCTGGTATTTATAGTAGTTTATTATTAATCATACCAACAATTGTAGTTTGTTTGTTTTGGTTATTGTGCAGCCACACACACAAACAGTGAAGGCTTGGGTGTTAGGGTAGTGGTCTTGGTGGCAGGATTGCCCAGTTTTCGGTGCAGGGTTTCTTGGATAAGCCCAGTGTTGCATTGTTGGATGCTTGTAGGATGACATTTTGCAGTTGGCTGAACACTTCGGGATTGCGATTTCGAGGTCTAAAAAGAATCAAGAAATTTGAAAGGCAGTATATGATAAGTTAATGGCTGTGGATGTTTTAAAGCGTGAAGAGGTACATGACTCGGTGGCGTCTACTTCAGCGGAGCACGCAGCAGCGGTGGAGAGCGCAGAGGCTGGGGAGCAGAAGGTGGAGCAGGGAGACGCCGCAGTGGACGAGACGGAGGTCCCGCCCGCCACGGCAAGTCTTTCCCTGTTCCAGTCATTTTCGCCCCCAGGCGAGCGGTGTTCTACCTTAGAAAGTGCCCGACTGAGAGTTGGCTCGGCCCGCATTTAGGCGGAGTCGAGGGAAAGGGCGCAGTTACGTGATTGCAAATTGCGTTTGGAAATGCGCCGGCTTGAAGTGGAAGCAGATAAAGAAGTTCGGCTTCGCCAGTTGGAGCTGGAAGCGGCAAGGTCTATGATGCCTTCGTCCAGGGAGACGGCCCCTTTGGGAAGTACAGGCACCGGTCACACTTATCCTCAGCTAGCTAAAATAGATAAGTCCAATTTCAATATAACAATAGCGTTTTCGCTATTACCTCGATTTCGTGAATCCGAAGTGGATGCATATTTTATGGCATTCGAAAGGATAGCCATGACCTTAGGATGTCCAAAAGAGATGTGGTCCTTAATGTTACAGTGTCGACTTACGGGAAAGGCCCAAGAGGTATGTGCCCCGCTGTCTGTGGAAGACGGGCTTGAGTACGAAGTACTGAAAGGAGCCGTATTGCGGTCTTATGAATTAGTCCCAGAAGCTTATCGACAACGTTTCAGGGAATATAGAAAACTGCCAGCCCAAACCTATGTTGAATTTGCGAGAGAAAAGAGTGTCTTATTTGATAAGTGGGTTACGGCGTTCAGTGTTGTGGATTTTCATTCACTTAGAGAACTGATGTTGTTGGAGGAGTTCAAAAAGTGTTTACCAGAACGAGTGGTTACTTACCTAAATGCCAGCAAGTAGCAACTGTGAATAAAGCCGCTGTGATGGCAGAGGAATTTACCCTCACGCACAAACCCAGTTTTACTTGCCCTAATACTTGCCCTACTTGCATGAGACTAATTTTAGCAGTAGAAAACCACCTGTGAGTAGATAAGATACTACTGTTGGGAGTTTCGGACCAGGCTCGCCACCTAGGGAGAGTAGGGAATGTTTTTATTGTCATAAAGTAGGTCATGTAATTGCGAATTGTACAGCACTTAGGTCAAAGAATGACCGGAAATCTGCAGGGAAGTCCAAGCAGTCCACTTTGCCTGTTAATTTAGTACAGACAATGTCGTCACCTTTGAAATGTGAAATAGAGTCAGTATTCCAACCATTTGTGGTAACTGGCAAAGTATCAATTTTAGGATCTGCAGAAAAAGATATTAAAAACTTACATGATACAGGAGCAGCGCAGTGATTGCTACTTGATGAGGTTCTGCCATTGTCGGAGGAATATTATGTAATAGCTCAAGGAATTGAGATGGGACTGGTAAAAATTCCGTTGTATGGGATACATTTAGACACTGCGCTGGTGAAGGGAACCGTGCGCGTAGGGGTTTGTGAGCAGTTACCTGTAAAGGGAGTGTCTATGATTTTGGAAATGATTTGGCGGGAGGAAAAGTGTCGCCTCTCCTTGAAGTAAATCAGACACCTGTTGAAGAAAATAAGAGGGAAAATAAACAATGGGATGTTGTTTTTCCGGCATGTGCAGTAACTAGGGCACAAGCAAAAAAGTTATAGGATGTGGTAGCTTTGTCCAATATGTTTATGGTATCAGATACAAATGTTGAGTCTCTGCCTACCCGAACACAGAGTGTTCTAGAATTTTAAAATATTAGTGACGGTCCCCTCACCCGAGAGCAGTTGATGTTGGCCCAGCAGGCAGATGCCTCCCTACTAAAGTGCAGGGCTGCTGCAGTAGAAGAGGGTTCCAGTCCGTACGTCTTAAAAGAGGGTGTACTTTTCCGGAAATGGTATCCCAAACTCGAGGGGGAAACTGAATGGAATACTGTGTTGCAAGTTGTGGTTCCTCATCCTTTTCGGGCTAAGATTCTTAGTGTAGCGCATGACAGTCCTTTTGCAGCTCACTTAGGTGTGTCTAAAACCTATGATCGAGTTTTGAGACATTTTTTTTGGCCTGGACTAAAGACCGATGTTGTGGCTTACTGCCAATCAAGTCCTACTTGTCAAGAAATAGGGAAACCGAATCAAACAATTCCACCTGTCCCTTTGCATTCAGTTCCATAGGGGAACCATTTGAACACATCATTATAGATTGTCTTGGTCCGTTGCCTAGGACAAATTCCGGAAATCAATTTCTCCTTACAGTCATGTGTGTATCTACTCAGTATCCAGAGGCTATACCTCTTAGGAAGATTACCACCTCAGCAGTTACGAAAGCTCTTTTGAGGTTCTTTTCCATGTTTGGATTACATGGAAATATTCAGTCCGATCGTGGCACGAATTTCACATCACATCGTTATTTCAAGAAGTATCACAGCTAGGCATTAAACATACAACATCCAGTCCATATCACCCTGAATCACAAGGAGCTCTGGAACGATTCAATCAAACACTCAAGACTATGCTCAAGGCTTATTGTTTTGATTCCGGTCGAGACTGGGATGAGGGAATACCTTTGGTTTTATTCGCAGTGCGAGAGGTAGTGCAGGAATCCTTCGGTTTCAGCCCTGCTGAACTTGTTTTCGGACATACAGTCTGTGGACCGCTGAAAGTTTTACAAGATACTATGTTAACTGACGCTAACTCCCAAAATAAACCTTCTCGAAGTATTTTGTGGTATGTGAGTGAATTTAAGGAACGTTTGCATAAAGTTTGTGAGTGTGCTAAACAGCACTTAAGCTGTTCTCAGAGCAAAATGAAGAAACGTTTTGATACAAAGGCTATGGTACGCACTTTCCAGCCAGGGGAAAAAGTATTGGCATTGTTGCCTGTTGCAGGTTCTTGTCTCTCTGCCCGTTTTTCAGGTCCTTACTCTATAGAGAAGAAATTAAGTGACACAACTTATGTAATTTGCACCCCAGACAGAAACAGAAAAAAAAGAGTATGTCACGTCAACATGCTAAAGTTATACTATGAACGCACCCCAAAAGATGTGTCACTGTCAGCACTAGGGCCCAGTGTGAATAAAGTTGATTCCGTCGCTGTTGCTACTGTTCTTCCTTCTTCTGTTCCTGAAGATAAGTGTAATTTGTCTAAAATAACTGCTCGTTTGAAAAACTCAGAAATGCTCTCAGATCTTTTTTCGTTTGTGTCACATTTGCCAGATGACCAACAGTCAGACATAGTACAACTTATTAACTCTTTTCCCGAGTTGTTTAATGATGCTCCAACTCAGACTACAATTTTATGTCATGATATAGACGTGGCGGAAGCTAAACCCTTTAAGCAACATGCCTATTGACCAAACTTGCTAAAGCAAAAAGTAGTGCAAGACGAGGTATCTTATCTCTTAGAGCACAGATTGGCTAAGCCTAGTAGTAGCCCCTGGAGTTCTCCCTGCTTGCTTGTACCCAAACCTGATGGAACATTTAGGTTCTGTACAGATTATCGAAAGGTTAATTCAGTTACAGTTTCTGATGCATACCCCATGCCCAGAATGGATGACTGTATAGATCGTGTCAGTGCAGCTACATTTGTTAGTAAATTAGATATGTTAAAGGGTTACTGGCAGATACCATTAACGAAACGTGCTTCGGAGATTTCAGCCTTTGTAACCCCCGATTCTTTTGCCCAATAACTGTCATGGCATTTGGAATGAAAAACGCTCCCGCAACTTTTCAATGGCTGGTTAATATGGTCCTATCTGATGTGCCCAACTGTGAAGCTTTATCTATTTAGCATCTATTTAGATGATCTTGTTATATATTCAAATACCTGGCAAGACCATATGCACACGTTAGAACTATATTTAAGCATTTATCCCAAGCAAACTTGACTTTAAACCTTGCTAAATGTGAGTTTGGAAAAGCCACTGTGTCTTACCTAGGGAAACAGGTAGGACAGGGTTATGTGCATCCTTTGAGTGCTAAGGTCTAATCCATCATGGATTTTCCCGTTCCTGTTAACTGCAAGGACGTTCGCCGTTTTCTAGGACTGGCCGGCCACTATAGAGGTTTTTGCCGAAATTTTTCATCTGTGGTTGCTCCTTTAACTTCCCTTCTAAGTTCCTCTCAGCCGTTTATTTGGACTGATGCCTGTCACTATGCATTTGAAAGCATAAAGCTCATGTTATCTGGCACACCTGTCTTAGCTGCACTTAATTTCCAGAAGCCACTTAAATTGGAAGTGGATGCCAGTTCTGTTGGGGCAGGGGCAGTGCTACTGCAAGATGGCTTGGATGGTATGGAGCATCCTGTTTGTTATTTTTCAAAAAAATTCAATAAATATCAGTTACATTATTCCACCATTGAAAAAGAAACCCTTGCTTTGTTGTTAGCGCTACAGCACTTTGAAGTGTATGTATAGGGTCTAGCTCACACCCTATTTGTGTATACACAGACCATAATCCTCTTATCTTTCAAGCCCGTATGTATAATCATAATCAGTGTCTGATGAGATGGGCATTCATCATGCAAGAGTTTAACATTGACATCCACCATAAAAAAAGGTTCTGAAAATGTGATTTCCGATGTATTGTCAAAAAAAAAAATGTAACATTTTGAGTGAGGGGGGTGTTACGAGCAGAGACACGTAAGGTGCGTGCTTGTTTGTTTTTCTATTCCTTCCTCGTTTTCCCGTCCCTACTCGTCTCAGCCTCCAGATGTCCCGCCTCCTATCTTCGACGATTGGCTGGTCGTCAGTACCGTCGGCTATTGGACGATCGCGCTGGATGGCCCGCCTCCTACCTTCGATGATTGGTTGTTCGTCAGCGCCGTTGGCCATAGGACGATCGCTCCGGATGTCCCGCCTTCGGGCCTTTTAAAGACTGTAACCCCGCGATGTTTTGAGGCGTATGGTTAGTTGGTCGAGGTTCGTTAGTTTATGTTGGAGAGTGGTAGTGTTTTTTTTTTTTTTGGAGTATTAGTTGTGGAGGCACTCGGTAAAACCTGTACAGACAAGTGTATATTGTGTGTATATAAATAACAGGTTGGATTAGGCTAGATTCACTCTTTTTCCTTTGAAATACTTCTGTTGTATAGATTTCCCTCTTATTTTTGTATATACTATTACCATCTTGAATCTGTTTGATTACATCATACATTTACATTGTGCACCATGTAGGAAGTGTAAATTGTATAGACACACTAGGATAGAGGCAGACACCACCCTTTGTAAGTTTTTGTTTTGTAGTTAGGTAGAGTAGTCAGAGAGGACTTATTTTGGTTTGTTTTGGGTCTCAATAATTAGTCAGCTTAATAACTGAGATAAGATAGTGATGTTTTGTTTTACTCAGTTCCTTTTCTTTGGTGTTGTCTATTTGAACCAACCTGTCTATTCTTTGTAAATAATTTGTCTATAGTTTGTATATAAAGTTTGTAAATATCCATTTCACTTGTCTGTGGCTGTCTTCACTGTTTGGTTTTGTGTTTGGTTGTGCACTATTTCTATTTTACACACCTTTAAAGGTTGCCCACGTACCTTTTCGATGTAACACCAGGTTTCTTAATGTTTAGGGTGACCCTATTTTGGTTTTCAAAAAAGAGGACACCTTAGTGTGCGTGTGGTTTTTATTTATTTATTTATTATTTTTTTTTTATACAAAAATTGAGATTATACAAATGTGTCAACACAGTCAGGGTGATCTGATCAATGAGCTTTATTGGCCCTAAAGAACATTGTGGCCCCTAGGCCTAGTTTAAACTTTACATTTTGAACTTTTTCACAAAATCTTTCAGAAGATAACTTGTTCTGGCCAATGCCAGGTGCATCTTGTTTATGGACTAATTATGCTGTGTTTGAAAGGATTGCCTTTGCGCATCGAAATTTGTGCAGTATTAGTCTAGCCCCGCGACACTACTACGAGCGTTATAGTCCCGTGTTTGTTTACTCTATTTTCTGTTTTGACTACTGTTTTTGGACTGCCTATAATACTCTGTTTGCTAATCGCTCGACCTCTTTTTGCATTTGTGGATTACTCTCTATGCTGCCGATTCTGTACCTCTGCCTGTTGTGTTTTCAGTAAACATTGTACAGCTTTTACCTCTGTCTCCGGACTTGTGTCTAGCTGTGCCGCGACGGTGTGATCGCCATGACAACTGGATCTTTCCTAATAGCTGGGGATTGTTTCAATGAGTCGACACTCAAGTGATTACTTTCCTTGGTCCATTGTGCTTGCATCAGGGGAAAACTCGCTCCGTATTAGCATTGTGAGCAGGTATGGCAAAAAACTGGGCCATCTTCAGCAGCTCTGAGTCTTTGATCTCTCAAAATATTTGGTCCACTTCTGGTGATCCTTAAGACCAGTGAAATCTCCATCAGTCGGTTGGTGGCACCTTTATTAGCCACTGACACGCACGTGGTGTTGCATGCAATATTCTAGGTGCTACTAATACTATTAGAATACTATATACTAATAGTCTGTGTTATTGTTAAGTGTTAATGTCTTAATTAGGTCCCATCCTTCCACCCTCATTTAATTAACACCCCTATATAAAAGTGATAAAAACATTTATATTTATATATATATATATATATATATGTCTGTGGCTACACAGACACGGTCGGTGGCACCACTGAAAAGCACGTGCCTGCTTTGCATGTCATGCACTCAGCCTCCCATGCATCGCAACCGAGATGAAAGCACTCACGAAATCGTCAGTGAATTTACAACGGCGTTTCGGCATTTTACGCTGCAGATGTCGAGCGCCACATGCTTGTTGTAACCAAGGATACCGGTGCTGATGGCAGTGATTGGTGCTACTTGCGGTGCTGACCAATTGATTTTTTTAAGGTTAAGACGAACAACCAATGATGGTAGGCTGAGAATGTGCAGGGAGATATCAGGGCAATATCAGGGAGATAATCGAAGCCAAAAACTGCTTCCTCGCTCAACCCCCCTTGCTCACTTATCTCTTGGATCCACTAGCGTGAGTGGAAGTGAATAGGTGTGTAGGATAGTAACTAGTTTATGAGAGATGCCCATGACGTGATGAATGTTCAGTCAGTTCAAAACCCCGGCGGGACGCAATTTCCAGGTCTCAAAAAGAGGACATGTCCAGGGAAAAGAGGACGTCTAGTCACCCTATTAATGTGCCAGTTAAAGAATGAGCAGAGGTTGGGCATGCATTGGAATTCATATACTGTGGGATTTTTAAATTTAATAAATGGATAATAAAAGTGGATTTGCTTTTGTTTTAAAATGTTGAACTGTCTACATGGATGAAAAAACAACCTATTTGTAGCAGTAGATGTTCAAATGAAAATACAAAATAAAGTAATATGTTTTAAATTAGTCTTTCACATGAGTTAAAAACTGTATAGCTTATATATAGTATCCTAGTATGAATGAAATTATTGTATGGAAACATCCAAGAAAGGACCTCAAAAGTCATAAACTCAGATTATTTAATGATTCAGCGATGGTTTATTGTGATTGTGATGTGATTGGCATTACTATTGCAACATAAGGAACTGATTGCTTTACTGATTGCCTTACAACGTTCCATGAACTTCCTCAAAAGTCATAAAAAGTTTATAATTAATGTCAAATGGACATTATTTAGGTGGCACGGTGGTGTGGTGGTTAGCACTGTCGCCTCACAGCAAGAAGGTCCTGGGTTCGATCCCAGTATTGAAATATACAATATTGAAATTATTGACAACAGTCACTGTGAATCTGACTACTATTTATTTTGGAAAAATCCAAGCAACTCAGCTAAGACCTCAGAAAAAAACTTGTGGACCTCCACAAGTCTAGTGCCTCCTTAGAAGCGCTTTCCAAATAACTAAAGGTACCACAAGCATCTGTACAAACAATTGTGTATATATTCTGCAGCATTCAGGAAAGAGGCATATATTAGCTCAGCTCCCATGGATGAGCAAACTTTGGTCTGAAAGGGTTAACTGAACCAAGACAACAAGTAGTTAGAGCCGTCATGTACCATAGTAAGTAAATTCACCATAAAGAGAGTCCTAAGTTGCTATGGCCTGAACCATGCAGGGAGTTGAAAAGTGACCAAGCCAGGATTAAAAAATTATCTACTCCAAGACTGGATTAAAAAAAGCCAGTTTGCAGGTGATCACCAGGCTTTTGGAGGAGTGTTCCCTGGTCAGTTGAAACAGAAACTGAACTGTTTGGCTATTGAGATTGTTGAGCTTTGAGATGTTTTTATCCATTGTAATTCAATTAATGTTATTTTCTACATTTACATACATCTGTGTCAACGTTCATAGGTTTTAAGTTAAGATATATCAATAATTCATTTACAACAAGTGGCTCCACTCACTTTGCTTGCCATAGTCATGCTGCTTTAATGGGCATCAAAAATATAGAGTTTTTGTGATTGGGCATTGGCATCGAGGATGGTCTGGAGGTATTGTTTGTCTTCCTTACAGCAGTAGTCTAAAGCCTGAGGCTGACCACAAAGCACTATGGCTGCCTGACTCTCCGGATGAAACAATGAGAGTACCTGAGCATGAAATGCTTATGAATTTTAATAATTAAAATAATTTGAAATATTTTATTGTGAATGCTGTTTATTATTAAGCCCCTGTCATATAAGAAACTCATGAATGTATCAGGTAAAAACAACATGGGTTAGATAACAAATATTCATTCCCACTCAGTCTTTCATAACGGTAAAAGTAACAGGGGTCATGTATTCCCACCTAATGCTACAAAATGTGAACGTCAGAGAGACGTGAAAAAATGAAATACTGGATATAATGTACAGTTCCTTCCAATTTCCAGCCATATCTGCTTATGTGGGTGGCATACTCTCTTCCCTCTGTCACTTACATGGACACTAGCCAATAATGGGCATCTGTGACCTCATGCATATGGAAGGGGGTAGATAGTGCTGTCCTTCGAGTGTGTCACACTGCCCACTGTCATTGCATGTACAGCAGTTCGAAAAGATATGGTCGGTTGGCTTCACATGCCTCGGATGAAGTACATGATAGCCTTCGCCCTCCTTGGTTGGTAGTTGTCATGTGCCAGGGGATAGTTGTTTGATGGGTGGGAATTGGCCACGACTAAATTAGGGAGGAAAAAAATATAGTAGTTGAATGATACACAGATAACCTACTATATCCATAGCCAGTACCAGTACCATAACATACCAGAATGAACTACAGTACTTAATGTATGTTAGCACATACTGAGTATTTGGATTCAGCTGTAGACTTTACTTGGGTGGGCGTGACAATTTTGGTGGCCCATTTTAGCAAATAAGTATGAATAACGAGAATGTTTTGTGAGTGATAGATAAATAATAATGAAAATAATGTTCGCTGAAAGGATTTGTGTTGTGCTAGAACGATTGGCCAAATTGTCAACGACATAAACTGAGAGCTACGGTTAGTAATTTAGGGCAAATTTGGTAAATTATAGGGCAATAATTTGTTAAAGGTTAAACTAAACTATGTCTATCGTACAACCGTGGCCTAAAGGTTAGAGATGTGGGTTTGGGATTGAAAGGTCACTGGTTTGATTCCCTTAGACAGCTGGAAAGAATGTATGGGTTGGGGGAGCCACTTTCCCTTCCCTCTGCATCCACAGCTGAAGTGCCCTTGAGCAAGGCACCTAACCCCCAACTAATCCCTGGGTGCTGCAGCTGCCCACTGCTGTGGGTATGTGTGCTCACTTCTTACTTGTAAATGCAGAGGAATAATTCTAAGCTTGGTTCAAGATATGCCATAATCATGTGGTTTGAGTTTTAAGTTAACTACAATATTTCTCAGGGCATGTTTGGTAATCTGTGTTTTATGGTGAACAATGTGGTGACATCATAACTATCATATAGGTTTGGAAATAGCTTTTAAAGTATATGGCTTCATATTTTGCAATGCTTGACTATGCTATTCCACACTTTTTCATACTGAGACTATCTGGCCTCCACAGGAACACTTTTGGCCTTTGCTTCCCACAGACCCATTGTAAGAAACCTAACTAACAGGTAGGGCCTAGAGCCTAGGTGCACCCTGTCTTAAAACACATTGTGTTTCTCCCACTTGCTACTCTGATCAGTAAAATTTCAAAGTGTCTCAGGGGTATAAAAGTGTATGCATTATACAATGTCAAGGTGTTCTTTATTTCTATTTTGTTGTATATTGTGTATTTGTGTTTTGTGTAATAAACCCACTTTTTACTTTATCTCTAATTACTCAGTATTTCTTCAAGAAAATTCTGCAAGAAAGTGTATGACTTGTATAGTTATTAGAAACAGATTTACATTTAGTTTTTAATGTACAGTCATACAGTAAGACAAAAGTAGTTAAAATTGTCACCTAGCTTTGGGTAAAATAGCATTTAGCAACTACTGTTAACTACTGTCACTGAGCTTATGTTTGAGGTTAAACTACAATCTCTATTTAAGTTTTGATATGTTAGCCATGTTCTGAAAGCAACCCCTGACAACTTAAAAGCTTATACTTTTCAGAGGTTTCTACTTAAACATGTATAAGTTAATAAAAACAGCCTAAGCAGATTCCTTCAGCGATCGTTTACTGTGCTCAAATCCGCAGTTGGTTATATGAATCTTTGATTGTAATTTTGCGTTATTATTTTATTTTTTGCAGTGTTTTTTACTTTTTTCCTTCTGTTAGGTTTTCTTTTTTCTTCTTTCTCTTTGGAGAACGCGGATTTTTCTCTTTTTCGTTTTTCTCCCTGTTAAACGCTGCACGCGGAGGCCATTCATGGCAGATCTGCCAAAAATATTATCAACAAAACTTCAACTAAGGTACGTTAAACATTTACTATGGCAAACTTTCAGTTAGTTCAGTGTGTGGAGTGCAGGATGTTTAGTCATTCTTCCTCCGTCATTAGTAATAGCTTTACTTGTGATAAGTGCATATTAGTTAGCTCACTGACGGAGAAGATTGCAGCATTAGAGGTGCGCATCCAGACTCTAGAGAGGGTTAGTGAGAGT
>JAQQZR010001321.1:0-11535 GCA_030068235.1 Notoglanidium macrostoma
TATAGATTCATAAGTTTATATTCAGAATTTATATACTTTTATGAAGCTGCTTTGTGACAATGTCTGTTGTTAAAAGCACTATACAAATATAATTGACTCGAGTTAGGGTAAGAATATCAATGTGCGACCCAATAACACCCCTTACAAAACAAGTGACCAGGGTCATTTGACCAACATTCAACCCTTCTTTTGTCAATTCAAACAAAGTCAGTCAACGCCGGTTAATCTCCAATCATAATTCAGATAGGACCTGGGTCATAACTCAGGAGAGATGCAGAACATTTCACTAACAGGCTGGGCTAGAAACGGGCAGATATCCCGATCACACCACCTAGCTCTCACCTGGTTCTCATGTGCGCTTTCTTTCCTCTTGGCTACATGGTGTCTGTGCTTTCATTTTTCCCCAGATCAGCGCTTGTGCACGACAAACATGCATGCGCGTTATGGGGAATATTCAACAGCACATATGCTGGCTCGCTTCATGCACACTGTTGACCTGAAACCTCTTGTAAATAGAGGCTTTTCTGTGCTGGCTTTAGTTCACCGTTTGCAAGCATTGATGTACTCATGTGCATTATAATTTCATAAACATGAGGCTGTGTGGGGAGAAACAGAGCACAGAGGCTCAATGCATGGAGACTAGTAGTACTATAACCCCAATTCCAAAAAAGTTAGGACATTGCATTCGGTTTTTATTTATAATTTGCATAATGATATGGAAATCACATAAGACCCATAATTTATTCAGAAAAGAATAAAGAATACATACGTCAAAAGTGAGACATTGCTATTTCTTGAAAAATAGACTCATTTTGAATTTCAGGACAGCAACATGTCTCAAATTAGGTCAATTGGCAAAAGATCAGTAACATGATTGGGTATAAAAAAAAAAAAAGAGCATCTTAGAGTTGCAGTGAGTGTCTCTCAGAAATAAAGATGGGCAGAGGATCGCCAATTTCCCCAATACCGCATCATCAAATAATGGCGCAGTTTCAGAAAAAAGTTCCTCAGCACTAAAATTGCAAAGAGTTTGAATACATCATCATCATCTACAGTACATAATGTAGTAGAAATCTGGAGAAAATCGCTGTGTGTAAGGAACAAGGGAAAAAATAAATAAATAACATACTGGATGCCCGTGATCTTTGGGCCCTTAGGCAACACTTCATGCCAGGCATGATTCTGTAACGGACATCACTAAATGGGCTCAGGAATATTTCCAGAAAACATTGTTAGTAAACAATTTCTCATGCCATCTGCAGATGCCAGTTAAAACCATCATTCAAAGAAGCAGATGTATTTGAACACAATCCAGACATCTTCTCTGGGTCAAAGCTTATTTAAAATGCACTGAGGCTAAGTGGAAAACTGTTCTGGGGTCAGACGAAGCTAAATTGGAAATTCTTTTCAGAAACCAGGGATGCCGTGTCTCCCGGACTAAAGAGGAGAAGCACCACCTAGCATGCGATCAGTGCCCAGTTCAAAAGCCAGCATATCTGATGGCACGGGGGTTCATTAGTACATACAGCATGGGCAGCCTGCCAATCTAGAAAGGCACCATCAATGCTGATGGGTATATCCAAGTCTTAGCACAACATACGTCTCCATTCAGACGACGTCTCTTTCAGGGAAGACCTTGCATTTTTCAACATGACCATGCCCAACCACACACTGCATCAATTACAACATCATGGCTTCATAGAAAGGTCCGGGTACTGAACTGGCCTGTCAGCAGTCCAGATCTTTCATCTATTGAGAACATTTAGTGCATCATAAAAGGAAAAATACGACACAGAAGACCTAGGACAGCTGAGCAAATAAAATCCTGCGTCAGACAAGAATGGGACAACATTCCTCTCCCTAAAACCTAAGCAGCTGATCTCCTCAGTCCCCAGACGTTTACAGACCGATGTTAAAAGAGGGGATACCACACAGTGGTGAACATGGCCTTGTCCTGACTTTTTTGAGACATGTTGCTTCCATGACATTCAAAATTACCTTATTTTTGCTTCAAAAGGTTACATTTTCTCAGTTTAAACATTTTATATGTTTTCCTTGTTCTGTTATGCACAAAATCTGCATTTAATAGATTTCCATATCATAGCATTCTTTTTTTATTTACAATTTGCACAACATCACAACTATTTTGGAACTGGGGTTATAAATGAAGGAGATGCAGGAGACCAGGTTTTACATATAGGCCACAGTGCTTGTGCACATTCTTCTTGTGCACAACTTCTGAGGAGGAAGGGGGCAAAAAAAAAAAAAAAAAAAAAAAAAAAAAAAGGCACGTGAAGCTTTTTTTAGTCTTGTTTAACAGAGGCAGAGTAGGGGTGGACCTCAGCAGAATGCAGGTGGGGGGGTGCAGTCCACAACTGCTTCTGAACTTCTGCTGTTGTCAATCACACATTTTTTAGTAAGAGAATAAGTATGCAAGTAAGTATGCAAAACACAAATTACATTCCCAAGTGCAGTTTTCTAATGGGCTTTGTTTTTTTTGTTTCTGCCACACCATTTGATTTTAACTCAAACCAAACAGAGGACAGAATGGTTTATAAATTATTTAACTTGTGAAAAACCTCGCACGCTGCATATAGGGCTGAGCCACAGATTTACCAAAGCAAAACAGCTTATAGCAAGTGTGGTAACCCACTAGATTGCTCCATGTGTGCGTACCTCATCTACTGTGTGACCACTCGCCCATGATCCGTGTGTACATTGTGGCAGTGTGGTGACCCAAAGCTCATCCACTGTGGACACCCACTTAATTGCTCGGTGAGCACGCGCGCGTGCGTATACGCACGGCTCCGTGTGAATGCTTGCTTATTTTCTGTGTTCGTACCTTGTACAGTGTGGTGGCCTGCTTGCTTGCTGTGTGTGCACCTTATGCAGTATAAGGATGATCTTTCTTGCTTCATGTCTAACAGGTACAGTGTGGGTCTCTCTAGATTGCTCTGTGCATGTACAGTGAGCAGTATGATAGCCTCCTCACTCGCTCAGTGCGTGTACATACACGCAGTACGTCGTGCTGTGCGAGGACAACCATTTGGTTGCAGTGCGTTTGTACCTCGTGCAGTTCAGGGACCTTCTCTCTGGCTTGGTGGTACGCCACTACGCAGTCACCGCAGTATGCGAAGTCACTAGTAACACTGTCCATTTCACTGTCCGTCAGGTCCCCAGCGCTGTAGCGATTTAGGAACTCTTTGAGCTCCGCAGAGCTTTCAGTCAAACACCACCGACACGTCTCCATAACTGTCAAGAAAGCACAAAAGTAACATTTACAAAGCCATGAGGCAGGCATGACAGCATCAACTGCAGTGGAATGAATGTTCAGGGCAAATGCATCATCCAGCACAGTGCAAGCAACCTTTCCTGTAGGATGCCATTCCTGATGCGCATCTCCACTGTATACAGTAATGATTTATAATCCCACTATTCAGAGCCAACCAAACGATGACTGGTTCCCTTTTCATTCAGGTTCCTTCCTCAAAAAAGTGAACTGAAAAATTCTCTGTGGGCCCAGAAACCATTACACATTTAGCGTTAGGAGTACCACAAACGTATCGAAGTACGCTAGAGTAAATACAGTACAAGAGTATATATAAAATGTGTATTCAAAGTATACACAGTATTACGGCTACTGAGGTTTGGGCCGGGGGTTGAGGCTGTGATGGTGTTCGCCACAGAGAAATGGCGTCTCTCTAACGTGAATATTTTTTTCTCATGTTTTTGTCTGTGAAAGTAAAACCGACTGGAATAAATGCTGAGAATATGCAAATCACCCCAGAGCGGCAGAAAGTTCAGCACGCTCTGGGCCTGGAGTTCTCCGAGAGCAGCGCAACTGAAAAGAGAACTCTTGTACAAATTATTAGTCAAAAACATGCCAAAAGTCTTTCCACCCCCTGAATAAAACAGACGTGCAATCAATATGTGAATCTGGAATGATTTGCACAAGTGTTTAGAATGTGCCGATATTAACCGACACTTCCTGGAAGCTTTCAGGTAAAAACATGGGGGATTTTCATTTTCAGTGAAAATGTTGGGTTATGTGAACATTAGACAACTGACTTATGAAACTATGTTGAAAAGTAAGGTTTTGCTGTGGTTTTTTATAAATTTTTTTTTTTTTTTTACTGTTTACTGTGCATTACTGGAGATTCATGCCCTGAAGATATTCGGTCCTCCTCCATTCTTCTTAAACTGAAAAGGACGTAAATTGTTCTGGATGACGAAACGTTTAGTGCAATATTTAAAAATAAGGAAAAAATTCTGTACCGTTCAAGTTAATAGAACAAACAAAAACAAGGAATTATTTCCACATGAACAGATTTGTCCTTGTCGGCCTATCCCAACCTTACATTAGGAGCAATAACTGGTTTTGGCCTTTATCCCAGGTGTGTGTGTGTGTGTGTGTGTGTGTGTGTGTGTGTGTGTGGTACTCACCGATCACTAGGGTTGGCTTCCCTTCACACGTGAACAGACACCAGTGCCTGGAATTCACTACCTGCACTACTTCTTCCGATACGTTACTCTCTGTATTAAAAAAAATTAATAAAAATATATAAATATTTTACACACTACACAAATTAAACACCAGTGTACCCTTCATTTCCCTCCTAAAACAGCCCCTATAACCTCCAGCTGGTCACAGTCAGTCACCAGGGTGTAGCATGTAAACGCGGTCTTGAGGGACGTTGTAGGGATGACCTCGCATGGTCTCACGTACTTTTTCTCCAACATACACTATATGAACAAATTTGGCATCCGCCAAACCCAGACTCGCCCATCTGACTGCCAAACAAAAGCGTGATTCGTTACTAGATAGAACATGTTTCCAGTGCTACACAGTCCAGTGGCAGCGTGCTTTACAACACTCCATCCGACTCTCGGCATCGGACCTGACGTGAGGCTTGCGTGCCGCAGCTCAGCTGTGAAAATCCATGCCATGGTTGCACAGTTTTCGTGCTTACATTAATGCCAGCGGAAGTTTGGAACTAATCAGCTGTGAAATCAGTGGAACGTTGGCGACCTTTACGCACCTTAGTGATCATTGACCCCACTCTTTATGACTTCGTGGTCTTCCGCTTCATTCGGAGTTGCTGTTGTTCCTAAATGCTTCCACTTGCCAAGAATACCTCTTACAGTTGACCGTGGAATGAAATTTCACGAACCGACTTCTTGTAAAGGTGGCATCCTATCACGGTACCACGCTTGAAGTCAGAGTTCAGAATGACCCATTTTGTTGCACAAATGTTTGTAAATGGAGACCCGCATGGCCAAGTACATAATCTTATACACATGTGGCAATGGATCTGATTGAAACACCTGAAATCAATAATCCAAGTGTGTCCCAAAACTTTTGGCCATAGTGTATACTCTACCCTCTCAAAAGCAGTTTGCTTAATTGCAGACCTTTAAAGTGACTATTTTTTTGATTGATCTTCACCCTTCCTGCATCTGGAAACCAATCTGCACGCCGATATATGAATCAAAACATTTTTTTTTTTACTAGCTTCATATATTAGTTGATTCCACAATATCGATGCTGGCTCATGCTTACAGCAGGTGGCAGCACACGAAGGGAAGAAACTGACGTTAGTCCTTCTCTTCTCTTGACTGCAAGCAGCTCCACTCACTACTCTGCATTTCTGCTAGATTGTTATGCAGATATCTAGCTTTGACCACCTGGGTCCTGGGGGTTAACAGGTTTTTTCCTTCCTCCCAAATCTCCAAATCCAGCCAATAGTATTGAGCTTTGCCCATCTATAGCAAAAGATGTTTTTTTTTTTGTAAAAGCAAAATCCACATTTTCCCTGCAACTCACAAAATATCATTACAATGGGAATGGGAGAAAGATCTGTCTCGAACATACCGGCAACACGAAGCTGCGTATCGCACCATTTCTGTTTAATACTCATTTTCATTGAGCTGTACCACTTCTTACATAGGCTTCTGGGTAGCAATACAAAAGACAGCAGCAGACGGAGCATATGAGCAGGAACAGAAATGCCTCCAAAGCATTCGCACTTAATCGGCAAACAAGTTACGCTAATCAGAAAGAAGGAAGGCAAGTCAGTAGGCATGTAATGATTCACAATTTGATTTGATTCACAATATCGGGTTGATGATTAAATTGACGGCACGATAGTTTCAAAGAAAAAGATAATTCTCTTATCATAAAAATGCAACATTTATTTTCCTATTCACCAACTTAAATATTCCTTCTGTTAAATACAAAATACTTCTTTTTTTATTTTCTTTAATTATTTACATACATGAAAAGGAGTTTAGTTAATAGGTTTTAACTTTCACTCCAACCTTTTATGAAAGATGAAAGGTTTTGCTCCTTTTTTTGGATTTAGCAGTTGGTAAAAAGACTTTTTGCTGAATGTGTTTGTAAATGAGCACAAAAGCTCTTTCCCTAGTTTAGATATGCTTTATGCATTTTCTCACGACATTAGAGTTGTTACCTCCACTTTCACTAAGGTCACGTCCATTCCTGCTATTGTGCCCTCCGCTGTCTACAAAATGAACGTAATAGCATTTTTCCACCGATTTGAATAGTTATAAATTTTGTATTGCGATTCATAAACGCAAGATGATACCGTTACACGCCTATAAATCAGCATGTGCATTTCAGGAGGAGGTCAGACAGCAGTAGGAGCAGTAATGACACCCACTGCTTATTTTAGTCATTTTAAAGGTGTAGACCCCCGCCAAATTCATGGACGCGCGTTGCCAAGCCAGCGACATGAACATTTGCAGAATTTGACAAAAAGCGTATTGAATTGGAATCAATGACCACACCTTTAACGCACAAACACTCTTCAACATTCCATATTAAGAACGTTTATAACCAGCCAACTGAAAATGATAACTTTCTAATAATGCTGCAATGGACACCTTGCATTATAAATCCTGATCTACTTTTCTTTTGAAGTAAATACCATCAGGCTACTTCTCCAACTCGCACCTAAATATCTCTCCGCATCTGCGCTTATTCTGCAACTATCCAATAAAATTTCAGTAAACATAAAAAAACCCTTACCATAAGGAATAGATTACTGTTGGTCAATAGAATGTCAAATATTTAGCCTTAACTACATAAATAAAATTAACTGACTGGCCTGACGAAATTGGCTCTTGAGGCTTGGGCAGAATTAAGTTCGACACCCCTGTTGTATTGCTATTACAATGGTCACGTCTCTTCGACCTCGTCTCATGAAGCCGGTATCAGGAGAAGTCTTGCATCTTGGTTTTAGAGTATCGTCTCATGCCTACAATATACTTCTCATTACGTTCAATAAATATCACATGAGCAACATCTGCATTCACAAGCACATTAATTTTACTGTGTCTGCGCACAACATTCAGTAGCACAGGACATCGTTTCCTGTACATTAGTTCTCGTAAGTGTTCACCTCCATCATGCACTACAGGTTTTACAATGACTAACGCTGTCGGCTCCTCCGCTACATCTTACCAGTCTCACTACAACTTGCTCTACATCAGTGTCCAAAGAACTCTGCAGTTGAGGAGCTCACTCACATGACCAACAGCGTCAGAAAACTGTGGACACCGAATACCGCTGAATTTTCAATGAGTGCGGCCATGTCACATTAAAAAAATGAAACTTTTTTTTTTTTTTTTTTTTTAAATATATCTCTGGATCACTGGGAAAAAAAGGTCACATAAGATTTATCTCCGAGAGAGGACGTGTTCCCGATCACGCATTCCACCACCGTGTAAAATCTGACCTCCTGTGATGCACCTTTAAATAGGAGGAGAACCAAGTGTCACATTAATAAACACTGCCTCTAAAGACAAATCACCAAAAGTGGCTTTGGGCATGCCAACTTTATTTCTAATAAAACTTATACAACTAAAATCGATATGCTATAATAAAACAGTGTCCGAAAAAAAGGTCACCACCTGCATTTAACAAAGC
This sequence comes from Notoglanidium macrostoma, assembly GCA_030068235.1. Taxonomy (NCBI): domain Eukaryota; kingdom Metazoa; phylum Chordata; class Actinopteri; order Siluriformes; family Auchenoglanididae; genus Notoglanidium; species Notoglanidium macrostoma. Next base: position 7,949 of record JAQQZR010001321.1, read on the forward strand.
AAATAGGTAAGAGCCTCCCATTAGATAATTACTGCATGGATGATTATGTTTCAGCTGGCAACAAGTTATTTAACCCTAACTGATGCAGTGAGTAGCTTCTCATTTCTCAAACAACCGTCGGAGGACAGATCCTGTGGTCATGGAAAAGATGTTAATCTGTTTCAGAAGGGTCAAATTATTGGCATGCATCAATCAAGAATAACATCCAAGGAGATTGCTGAAACTACTAAAATTTGGTTAAGAACTGACCAGCGCATTATTAACGTTTAGTGAAATCAAATCGCAAAAAAAAAAAAAGTGACAGTAAGAGCATTTCCACACGCACAATGCGAAGGGAACTCAAGGGAACGAATGTGGGCCGTAATCAAAGCTAAAGGCAGTCCGAAGAAATATTAGTGTGACTTTTTCTTCTTTTTTAAGGAGTGTACACACACACACACACACACACCTCTGTATACTTTACACCGAAATGAAGCTCTGTGCTCCGAACATAATATCTCTGTACATAAGTGTGCAATTTGAGACAGCTCTAATTTGTTTAGTCTGTCCCACTATTTATATTGCTCATGCACCACATGCACACACATCAAGTCTCTGAACAGAGACCCATCAAATGGATGACTGGATGCCAGATACGCACATCAGCAGTCTTGTACGAGTATAGTTATACATTTCTTACATAATTAATCAAAAGAAGGCATATAATGATATATCATGCATCAATAAACTGCAATACAAATTAATGACGATCCATCGTCTTAACATCCTAGTCTTTCCTAGCTGTAACTGCCTTATAGACAGCAGAGAAGCACTACAGTACAAGCACAGGAGTACACCTGACGTTACTGCAGGCGAAAGTAACACGCCTCTTACGCTGAACAAATCCCCCCAAAAAAAATAAAATAAAATAAAATAAAAAAAATAAAATAAAAACTAAAATGGGAGTGTGTCTGAGTTTATTTACAAACAGATTCAGCAAGAAATTGGGGTCATCGTTTTACAGACTGCCAAAACCAAAGACAAGAAGCAAATGAAGGGAGTGGTTTCATGTTTACGCTTTTTAATTAAGAAAATTTAACCATTTTCACTTTTAATAAAATGAATTTTTAGTTAATAGGCATATAATGTTCTCCAACCTTTCCAAATGTTTGTAAATCATTGTTAAGACAATGAAAGTAGCCTGAATTTAAAATTTATATTTAAGCTGATGAACAGGAAAATAAAAGTTGCATTTTTGTGCAATAACAGTTTCCCCTTTTCCCCAAAATATCAACTCGTGACCCAATAACGTGAATCGAGTTGAATCGTTACATGCCTAAACAAAAGTTAAAGTTAGCTCCACACACACAGTTCGTAAACCCACCCCCAAGGTTCAATACATCACAGACTGGATGCTTTAAAAGGAGGGCGGTGCTTGAAGTCATTGTTCATCTGTTAACCATGGTTACCTGTGAGGAAACACCTGCAGTCATCATTGCTTTACATTTATTGGATCAAGAACTTCAAGGAGAGCGGTTCAGTTGTTGTGAAGAAGGCTTCAGGGTGGCCAAGAAAATCCAGCAAGTGCCAGGACCATCGCCTAAAGTTCAGCTGCAGGATCTGCTCAGGAAGTTGATTCTTGCTCAGGAACGGCAGCAGGCAGGTGTGAGTGCATCTGCACACACAGTGGGGAAAAGTCTTTTGGAGGATGGCCTGGTGTCAAGAAGGGCAGCAAAGAAGCCACTTCTTTCCAAGAAAAGAAGGTGGACAATATCAGGGACAGACTGATATTCTGCAAAAGGTTCAGGGAGTGGACTGCTGAGGACCGGGGTAAAGTCATTTTCTCTGATGAATCCCATTTCTGATTGCTTGGGGCACCCAAGGGGAAAGAAGAAGAAAAAAGAAAAGAAAAGAAAAAAAAAAAAAAAAAAGAAGCCCCATCCGGGGAATAAAAGGTGAACGTTACCATCAGTCCCGTCATGCCGACAGTAAAGCATCCTGACACCATTCATATGTGAGGTTGCTTCTTAGCCAAGGGAGTGGGCTCTCACACTTTTGCCTAAGAACACAGCCAAGAATAAAAAAAAATGGTACCAAAACATCCTCCAAGAGCAACTTCTCCCAACCATCCAAGAACAGTTTGGTGATGAACAATGCCTTTTCCAGCATGATGGAGCACCGTGCCATAAGGCAAAAGTGATAATTAAGTGGCTCGAGGAACAAAACATCAAAATGTTGGGTCCATGGTCAGGAAACTCCCCAGACTTTAATCCCATTGAGAACTTGTGGTCACTCCTCAGGAGTCAGCTGGTCAAACAGAAACCCACAAATTCTGACAAGCTCCAAGCATTGATTATGCAAAAATGGGCTGCCATCAGTCAGGATTTGGCCCAGAAGTTGATAGACAGCATGCCAGTGCAAATTGCACAGGTCTTGAAAAAGGGCCAACGCTGCAAATATTGACCCTTTGCATAAACGTAATGTAATGGTCAATAAAAGCCTTCGACACTTATGAAATGCTTGTAGTTATACTTCAGTATACCACAAACATCTGACAAAAAGATCTGAAAACACTGAAGCAGCAAACTGTGAGAACCAATACTACTCATTCTCTAAACTTCTGGCCACGGCTGTACGTAGCAAAAAACCCATCTTGCGTCTTATCCTGAGAGCTTAAAGAGTTTCAGCTGGAGATATTTCATTACTATGGATGGGTCTACGAAGGACCCTCATCACTTGAATATGCAATTCTCTGACATCGATGTGACGAATAGTACCCCAAATATTCAAATAATGTGACGGTGACGTCTGTGGTTGAAGTTAACGGTCACTTCCTGCCAAGGCTGTCAATCACTTCATTCCCAAGCGTAGCCACGCCTTCTTACGATACTGCATAACTAACTTCTGGGGGAAAACTTAAAAAAATATGCAGATATCGGCAAAGAGAAAACTGTTGGAATTAGATACTAGAGAAGGGAAAACAATTTAGACGAAAAAGTGACATGGAAATCAGGCTATTTTGTCATAGAAACACGCGGGGATGGGCGGGGATAAAATTGTACTGCAGCCAGCTAGCAGGGACGCGTGAGCTGTAGTGGCGTCACTGTTAAGAGACACTACGCTGTCCACGTTTTTCCACAGTCGATGGTATCCTCAGTTCCACGTGAGGACGGCAACTGCACTTCTGTAGGTCAGCATGAAGGCGTCTGCTAAAATGTTCTAAATGTAAATAATGCTGGCGTTTGCAGCAGCGCCTGTTAGCTAAACATACAACCCGTTTCTGAATAGCGAAGACTTCGGCTAATTAAGGGCGCGAACAAGCTGATTAACTCGCAGCGTTGCCAAGTCTTTTCAGGGGAAGTAGCTAAAGCAAGATTAAGTAGTCGCTAGGTGACGTCACAGACTACGTTGTATGCTAGTTATTCTTCACGCTTTTGGTACATATAAAAATGTAATATCTCCAAAGAGAGTGTTTAAAATGAGCAAATAGAAAAGGTGCTTGGTCTCAGGGGAACCAGGCTATCTATCTATCTATATACACACACACACACACACACACACACACACACACACACACACACACACACACACACACACACACACACACA
>JAQQZR010001322.1:0-11532 GCA_030068235.1 Notoglanidium macrostoma
CGGAAGCCACTCCTTAGTAAAAGGCACATGGCAGCCCGCCTGGAGTTTGCCAAAAGGCACCTGAAGGACTCTCAGACTATGAGAAACAAAATTCTCTGGTTTGATGAGACAAAGATTGAACTCTTTGGTGTGAATGCTAGGCGTCACTTTTGGAGAAAACCAGGCACCGCTCATCACCAGGCCAATATCATCCCTACAGTGAAGCATGGTTGTGGCAGCATCATGCTGTGGGGATGTTTTTCAGTGTCTGGAACTGGGAGACTAGTCAAGATAATGGGAAGATGACAACAGCAATGTACAGAGACATCCTGGATGAAAACCTGCTTCAGTGATGTAATTGATCTTTATTCCTTTCACTTTTATTAGCTGCACTGAATAAGGGCATCTGCTAAGTGCCATGAAATGTAAATTAATATTGCAGAATTTTGCTCAGTAATTCTTATTCTCAGAAATAAAAAAATACATAATCCAGCTCATGTAGGATACAATTGAGGAGAACATCTGGTTCAACCAACCATGGCAATTTGGTGGTGAAGGGAGTTGAATAAATCCTCTGATCTGACCTTCTGATCTGTAACTCCAAGCCACCACAACTACCTGAACCATCCTGCATTGATTCAACCACTGCCATGACTGATTTATCTAAAAGACTGCATTGAATCAATGCAAACTAGTTGAGCTAGTTGTGGTGGTTTAGTGATACAAATCAGAAGGTTTTGTGTTGAAATCTCCAAAAAACTGAGATAGTTATTATTTTGTGCTATTTTGTATTATGTAAGATATTACAGTACTGTACTGTAAATATTTTACACTTCTTTAATGTAAAATTTAGTACACTCCCCAATAGAGTAAATTACAGTAAAGTACTGGGGAAACCTGGGGCCTACTTTTGACAGGTCAAGTTTGTGCAATACTGCTGATGATCTTGTCATGGGAGTCATATGTGCCATGTGCCATCTCACGTTGGAACATTTATATTCATCTGTAAGGCCAGTTAAGGGCAGCTGTAGTACACCCTTGCCAAAAGATGATGTTGCTGAGATAGTGTAGAATGCTAAGCTACTTCTTCACATATGATGGTTCATTCAATTTTCTCCATTGTTATCAGAGAGATCTTAAAGACAATGAATGGTCATATTACCTTTGATAGATCAAACTGTAAGCCCCAGTTTTAGTTTTCCAGGCAGTAGAGTTTATCAATGTTCTCCAGACCACTAGCAATGTGCTGCCTCAGCTGATGTGAAGGTCAATTTGAAAGCCAATAGCGAGATAGTACTTCCCAGCATAAGGCCTATTTTCAACTTCTGTCATGTTGTTGTAAACCCTGCTGTTTCACATCCTGAATATACAACTTCACCAATATTGTGATGGGCCTTGGAACTTGGAATATGTAGAATGCTTCCCATAGAAACTCATGGGGAACTGAAACACTATCACTAACACTCCCCTATTAGAGCATAATGGAACAAGTACAGTGGTGCTTGAATGTCTGTGGACCCTTATATGACATAAAACAATCAGATTTTCACAGAAGCCATAATCATGTTAAATTTAAGATTTAACATTTATATTTAGTATTAAACAATTAGATTTAACATATAACATTTATATTTAACATTTATATTTAATGTTAAAAATTTAGATTTAACAAAACATATATATTTAGATATAACATTTAGATTTAACATTTAACATTAAAATTTAACATTTAAAATTTACACAGTAAGAACTAACATGATGGATTTTAACACTGGTTTTGAATGAATTTATCTCTAAATGTGTGTAAATTGTGCTAAATTATAGAAAAATTACAACAAAATGTTTAACTGTTTTTACAAACAGCACCTCATAAGAAGCACATAGGAAACAGTGAATGGAGCACAGGGCTGTGAGAAATGTATGCACTTATCTCTGGTGCTCCAGACTAACTTTTTCCACTAGTAGCACTGGTGGAAATTTTATGGAAATTCACTAGCACAAATTTTAGGTGCAGCACTAAAATGCAATGCAACACAGGGGTTTGATGCTACATGTAGCCTTTTTCCTCCATTGTGGTCAGATTTTATTATTGAAATTCTCTGCTCCTGCGTCTCATGAGAATGCCACATACCAAAAATATCACATGTTGAACTGATTGGTTTTGACATGGTTTTAATTTGCATGAAGTTAAGAAAACAACCTAGCAGAGACATTGACTGTGTAAATTAATTAATACAGTTGATGGTCAGAGATAATAACTAATCATGTTGGATATGTAATGCAGATATCACATTGTTGTTGTTTTTGCGTAAATACAACAATTTAATAATAATAACAAATGTGACCTGAACTTAAACGAACATTTACTTAACACTGTTGTCTGCAAGTAGATCTGCACTCTGTGTGCAGTAGACTTTTCTAGAGAAATTATCAACTTAATAAATGTCCTCAGGTAATAAAAATATAACTATGTAAAATGATTATGAATGAATTTTTGCTATCATAGAAATTTTGCTTTATAGAAATTAGAAATTATAGGCCAATGAGATCTCCAAGAAACTTATCTTTTGGTTTACGTGTTAGATGACAGATGTGATAGTGGTAATGAATGCAAAGTTTTTTCTGTATTTTCTGCTTTTGACAGCTGTTCACTAGCAAGCTGTTGCCAAGGTCACTTCCGGTTATTCACCGACCAGACAAATTTCACCCCATACAACCTGAATGAGAGAGGTACAAAAACGTACCATTAGGTCTTGACTCCAATCACTCTCTTTCATGTGTGAAAATGCATTCACACTCATGCGTGTATGCACATAAACACCAATTCTTGCTTCCTCCTGATGTTTCACATGATATACAATGATAATTAGAAAAATTTGGGGGGCATATTTTAAAGTTTAACAGGTATGCGTAATTATAAAATTTAGTCGTTCTGTCTTCAAAAATGGTCACAAAATGCAACTAAATGCAGTCTGGAGCCCTGTGCTCTCTAGAGGTTTGTCTGTTATGGATTACTGTAGTGATGCAACATGGTGGCTCTGCAGAGTTGGATGTGTGCCCTATATAGATATAATGGGCTCATTCTAAGCTTACAGAAATTATTTGTAGTTACAGGTAACTATACACTAATGAAAACTTACTTATGAAATCCATAAGCATATATTTACTCTATTTCTGCTAATTGATAACCTCAAAAAGTAGTTAAAACTTAAATGATAAGAAATGCTTCTTAAATTATACTTTTTTTTTTTATCTGAATTGTGAAATTGGTGAAACTTGATATTTGGTTTAGCAACATTGTTAATGTTTGTTATAACCTATAAAATGGTAATTGCCTCTGAAATTACAATATTTTGAATGATGGCCAGTGAATTTGAAATGAGAATTCTATATTAGGTTACCTTTATCTTGGCTCAATTTTTCATTTTTTTTTTTTTATTTAAGTTGAAATATGTTAACGTTCTAGAATACGAAACTCTTATTTGGTGCATAGAGTACCTTACTGTGAACTGATATAAGTTTGATTGTCCCTCAGCAATTTGAAATGTCAATAATAGATGTAAATAATTTATAATAGATTATCCAGTGTCTTCTGTCTGTATTGTATTGTCTCTATTGTATTGATACAGTGATTTTGACTAGCAATGAATTAATCTTTATTGTGGGCATAGATGCTGTGATTTGTGAAGTGTGAATGTGAAGTGGCTTTGGTTGTGTAGGAGCTCTTGGAAGCTCTTTTTCCACTTTCTGTGCTATTGCCAAGTGTTTAAAAGCCACACCCCTAAACTTTTACATGCAAATTAATCATGGTTTCAAGAAGAGCCACTTGCTTAACCACAATTGTTTCTTGGTGTAAATCTCTGCTTGGGTCTTACTGACATCAAATATTTCCTTGATTAAACCTGCATATAGATCCAGCACAGACATGGTAACTAATGTAGAATAAAATATACTAAGCCATTTCATTAACTTCTGGGTTACAGCAAGCCAAACATGTAAATGAAATTGTTACTATATACTGTGCTTGTTCAAAGCAGGAAGACAGAGAGGGAAATGAAGAAAATAAATAAAGAAAAATAAAGAAAAATGTAAATTACACTTTTCCTTGTTCTTTTGATTTTCTGTTTTGAGCTGAAATCAGAACAACAAAAATGTGTTTAAAATTTTTGGTGCATTGAGAAAAATGAGAATTTTCATTTGATAAATTTAATGGAATAATTGAATGATCAGATGGTATATGAACCCATGTTAACAGCTAATATTAGCAAATGCAGTAGTCAGACTAGGTACACAATGCCAAATGCCAAAACTCATCTCAGGTTTTACTACTATCAGTGCAATTACAAATGATAACATTACATAATAATAACTAAATAAATCAGGGAATGCAACACTATCATTACCTTTCATAAAGTGCAAGTGCAAGGTTGGATTCAACCCAAACCCCAGATGCAAATCAAGCAAATCAGCTAGAGGCCCATGATGGATGTGGGGTCCTAAGCAGTTGCTTAGTATGCTAATTCCTTAGGGAGTTCTTGGGTACGCTGGTATGAGTGAATAAGTCATGACAGAATTGATGGCGTTCTATACATGCCAGTACTAGGTTAACCCTGATAATGTTCTTGCGAACCCTGCGAATAATGTTCCTGTGGTCAAAAACTAACCATTCAGGAAGAGAAAAATCAAAGGCATGTCAATAGATGTATTATATTTAACAAACAAAGTGTATTTGTAATAAAGTGCTTGATTAATGTATTCAACATTAGAGGCAAACAACTGTATGGTAACAAATAATAACCATTTCTTTTGTGTTGTTCTAGAATGATGCTGCAATGAGACCTTCAGAAAAGGCAGAAAAAGACCTAGCAACTGAAGCTTTTGTTATTTAGAAGTTGTTGTTAAAAATGTTCTGTTGAAATTGTTCTTGACATTCCACTTAAAGAATGAGCAGAGGTTGGGCATGCATTGGAATTCATGCACTGTATGATTTTAAAATTTAATAAATGGTTAATAAAAGTGTATTTGCTTTTGTTTTAAAATGTTTAAAACATTTTTTAAATGGCTACACAGAGGAAAAAACAACCTATTTGCAACAGTAGATGTTCAAATGAAAACACAAAATACAATAATTTCTTTTAAATTAGTCTTTTGCATAGGTAAAACCTATATAGCTTATGTAAAATGTCCTAGAATGAATTATCATATGGAAACTTACTTAAGAAAGAACCGCAAAAGCCATAACTCAGATTAATGAATGATTCAGTGATGGTCTATTGTGATTGTGATGTTACTGGTATTACTAATGCAACATTAATTGTTTAAAGTGCAACAGTGCAACATAATCAAATCATAAACTGATTGACATTCCTAAGTGTTCCCTGAACATCCTCAAAAATCATAAAAATATTTATAATTAGTCATATGAACATTATTTTATAGGTTCCTCATAATGGTACAAAAGACATTTTTTGTCATCCTCACAATGTCTTTACAATGCCATCATGATGACATGTAAATGTTCCTGAAATAGCATGATGATGTAGTAAAGACATTATCGAAAAAATATCTTCAGTACCATGCTGAAGATCCTACAAAATAATGTATATATGACATTAATTATAAATGTTTTTGTAACATCGCAAGCCATTGTGGCATCGCCAGCCACCTCTCAGGCGGAGCCGCGGTCAACCCGGGGTCCTAATGTAAGCCCAGTCGCTAGGCGACGATCACGTGACTGCAATCGGGGAGACGCACCGCAGCTGTGAGCCGTGCTTAACAGACGCCAAGCTACAAAGCTCGGCGTGCGGACGTTTTGGATAGATAGATAGAACTTTATTAATCCCACTGGAAGGTTCCTCCGGGAAATTCAGTTTCCAGTAGCAGCACACTGACAGACAGTTTAAACAAGAATTATATATCAAAAATCTAGAATAGAATATAAAAAAGGGAAAAAATAAGAAAAAACAAATAAAAAAAACACTATACAATATGGCATATATGTAAAATAAAATATAGCATATACACACACATAATATAGCATAGAACAGTCACAGACACAGTGGTAGTATATAGTGGTGGAGAGATTATAAACAGTATGAGTATGAGAAGAGTATGATGAAGTTTTACATGTGTAGCATAGTATGGTTTATAGTTTATGTGATAGTAATGATAAAATATTATTGCACCAAAGTTATTGCAGAAAAATTATTGCACCAAAAAATAGATAATATATATAAAATAGATATAATCTATATATAGATATACAGTATATATGAATATATACATACACAAATATATAAGATAGTTATAAATATACATATATAATAATAGTAATATACACTAGTATTAATATAATAAATCAGTAAAAAGTTGGGTAGATAATTGGATTATTGAACAGTCATGCAGTCTATTTCACAGTTATGTTTTGTTGTCCGGTTTATGTTTGATCAAACTAATTGTTCCTCTTAATCCCCACCCTCCTCTGTCCTCCTGTTACACCTCCCCCTCCCCCCCAGCGAGAAGTTGAACAGTTTGATGGCATGTGGGACAAAGGAGTTTCTAAGTCTGTTGGTCCTAGACGTGGGGAGAAGCAACCTGACACTGAGCAGACTCCTCTGGTTGTTTATGACAGTGTGCAGAGGATGCTTGGAATTGTCCATAATGGCCAGCAGTTTGTTAAGAGTCCTCTTCTCTGCCACTCTCACTAGAGTGTCCAGTTTCATGCCGACCACAGAGCCGGCCCTAATGATCAGTTTGTCCAGCCTGGATGAGTCCTTCTTTGCTGTGCTGCTCCCCCAGCACACCACAGCATAGAAAAGGATGCTGGCACCCACAGACTGGTAGAACATCATCAGGAGCTTCCAGCAGATGTTAAAAGACCACAACCTCCTGAGGAAATACAGTCTGCTTTGGCCCTTTTTATACAGGTGCTGTGTGTTGTATGTCCAGTCCAGTTTGTTGTCCACCCTCTGTCCAAGGTACTTGTATGTGTTGACCAACTCTACCTCCTCTCCCTCGATCTGAACAGGTCGCGGGCTTGGTCTGGACCTCCCAAAGTCCACTACCAGTTCCTTGGTCTTCGAGGTGTTGAGCTACAGGTGGTTTGTGTGGCTCCAGTCAACAAGGTTTCCCACCAGGCTCCTGTACTCCTCTTCCTGATCGTCCCTGATACACCCCATGATGGCCGTGTCATCTGCAAACTTCTGAATGTGACATGATTCAGAGTTGTAGCAGAAGTGCAAGGTGTACAGGGTGAAGAGGAGAGGGGTCAGCACAGTTCCCTGCGGTGCTCCTGTGCTGCTGACCACAGTGTCAGACGTGATGTCCTTCAGCCTAAGGTACTGTGGTCTGTCTGTGAGGTAGTCACCTCAATTTTATGTTGCATGCCATGCTGCCAGAGCTGAAAAGAAAAGAGATATATTTCGCTTTAGAAAAGAAATGCAAGAAATATTTTTGGTTGAAAAGAAAGTGATATATTTGGGTTTAAAGGAAATGGAAGAAATATTTTTGGTTGAAAAGAAAGTGATATATTTGGGTTTAATAGGAAATGGAAGAAATATTTTGGTTGAAAAGAAAGGGGAAATATGTATATATAGTGCATCCGTAAAGTATTCACAGCGCATCACTTTTTCCACATTTTGTTATGTTATAGCCTTATTCCAAAATGGATTAAATTCATTATTTCCTGGACAGTTTTTATTTTTAATAAATTTGCAACAACCTCAAGTAAACTTTTTTCACGTTGTCATTATGGGGTGTTCTGAGGAAAAAAAAAATTATTTAATCTATTTTGGAATAAAGCTGTAACAACAAAATGTGGAAAAAGTGATGCGCTGTGAATACTTTCCGGATGCACTTTATATTGTATTATATTATAAATTATATATTATATTATCCATTCATCCATTATCTATACCGCTTTATCCGTTCGGGTCACGGGGAAGCTCGAGCCAATCCCAGCATCTTCGGGCGAGAGGCGGGGTACACCCTGGGCAGGTCACCAGTCCACAACAGGGCCAACACAGACAAACAACCACACACGCTCGCATTCACATCTAAGGGCAATTTAGAGTAGCCAGTTGACCTAATCTGCATGTCTTTGGACTGTGGGAGGAAACCGGAGCACCCAGAGGAAACCCATGCATGGACGGGGAGAACATGCAAACTCCACACAGAAAGGCATCCTGGGTGACCCAGGGATCGAACCCAGGACCTTCTTGCTTTGAGGCGACAGTGCTAACCACCACACCACCACCATGCCGCCTATTATATTACATTATATTATATTATATTACATTATATTATATTATATATTATGGGTGGCATGGCGGTGTGGTGTTTAGCACTGTCGCCTCACAGCAAGAAGGTCCTGGGTTCGGTCACCGGGATATAAGTCTGTTCTGTGTCAGCTGAGTCACTGAAGGAGATTTGAGTGCAAGACTGTTCATGGTAATTTAATTCCTATGTCATTGTAGTATAACTCCTCATCAACAGCATTCCAATGCCATCTTCACAGTTGGTGATTGTTGAACACACTAGGTATATGTTGAGGCAGTTCATATGGTGCCACCCTCAACAGGAGCAAGTGGTTTCCAAGTGATAATTCCAATGAGAGGTAGGACATCAGGATTGATCAGGCAGGTCCAGAAAGCAGAAAGAGTCAGGATCACTAGTGTATCTCAAGAGTAGAGGCTCAACAGACAGAGAAAGTGAGAGAGAAATGAGAAAAATTGTTAGGTATGCTCATTGTCACATAACGGTTAAGGCACAGAGTATATCGTGTACAGAGTGCAAGCAGGAACTCCAACAAGGCTAGCTATAGCAGCATAACTAAAAGGGAGAGCCAGAAGGTAGCACAGACAAGAGGGCATCCTGGGACATAAAGCGGCCAGCCACCCCACTGTCAACAAACCTGAGTGAACGTGTATGAGTGGTTAGACAACTGCATCCAAACATCCCAATTTACCAAAATATTCTATGCCCGAGAACCCTTATGATCTGCTCCTTTACCTAATAGAAGGCTATTAACAAAAGGCTTAGCTAAACAAATACTTTTTCAGCCTAGGTTTAAACACCGAGACTGTGTCTGAGTCCTGAACACTAATTGGAAGGCTGTTCCATAATTGAGGGGCTTTGTAAGAGAAAAATCTTCCCCCTGCTGTAGCCTTCACTATTTGAGAATCCAACAAATAGCCTGCACTTTTTAATCTAAGTAGGTATGGGGGTCATAAAGGACCAGAAATTCGCTCAGATACTGATGTGTGAGACCATTTTGTGCTTTATAGTATTTTATAATCTGTGCAAAATTTGATACGGAGCCAATGCAGTGCAGATAAGATATGGATGATGTGCTCATATCTTCTTGTTCTAGTATGGACCCTTGCTAATGCATTCTGGGCTAACTGGAGCTTGTTTATGCACCCACTGGAACATTCAGACCATAAGGCATTGCAAAAACCTAGAGGTAACAAATGCATGAACTTGTTTTTCTGCATCATGCAGTGACAACATATTTCTTATCTTAGCAATATTTCTGAGATGAAAGAAGGCTGTCCTAGTGATATTATCTACATGAGCTACAAATGACAGACTGGAGTCAATAATCACACTTTGGCACATGGTGAAACAGAAAGGCCATCCAGAGTTACTATGTAATTGGAAAATGAACTTTTAGATGCATGTGGTCCTAGTACTAGTACTTCTGTCTTATCAGAATTAAGTAGAAGGAAGTTATTCAGTGGATCTAAAACACAACCTTGTGGAACATCAAACTTCACCTTACTATGTGTAGAGGAGTCACCATTTATGTCAACAAACTGATAATGATCATTTAAATATGACCTGAACTAGGCGATGGCCATTCCCTTAAGTCCCAAAACCTTTTCTAATCTATCAAGGAGAATAGTATGATCAATGGTATCAAAAGCTGCACTAAGGTCAAGTAACAAGCAAGGAAACACATCCCTGATCAGAGGCCAGTAGTAGGTCATTTAGCACTTTAACTAGTGTTGTCTCTGTTCTATGGTGAGGTCTAAATCCTGACTGATACATTTCATGAATGCTATTCCTAAGTAGGTATAAACAATTACTGTTCTACAGTCTTTTCTAGAATCTTGGAAATAAAATATTGGAAAGAAAATTCACAAGGATTATTGGTTTCTAAGGCATGTGTGGTATTCATTTGGTCATGCACATACTTAGCACATGTGCTTCCATCATATTGTAAAGATCCTGCCATTAATGCTTCTAGAGCCCCCATGCAAACAAGGCATGATTAAGTAAGTTGTTTTACCATGTTTTTGTCCTTTCCACCCATGTATTTACATCCATTTGAAAAACATAGTGCATCTGAAATTTTGATTTGCTCAGCAGGATACATAATATCAACACAAAGTGCTTCATATTCGCTGAGAGATGCGCTATTCACTCCCTTTGGTATCAAGTGTCATATTCTCCTTTTAAACTGATGTTCCATCCTGGGTCTGGTGCCTTCTTACAGTGGGACAGGCGAATCGAAGAATCTCTTTCAGCTGCTTGGGCAGTAGTCAGAGTGGGCAAGGAGAACTTCCCATGGACCTAACCAATGGTCAGCTTTCCAGCTTTTCCTTCATAGATATTTCAAGAACACCCAGTCACCAGGGATTTCATGTACAGGCCAAACACATTTTCTGTATTCACGAGAGCAAGCCCAGGTATCGGCACTGGATGACCCATTAGGACTTCAAATGGAGACATGCCAGTGATTCTGTTTTTCTGACCTTGCATGTATATTAGAGCCAATGGTAAAGCTTTGTTTTTCAGTAGGCTATTAGTGCTTTCTACTGCTCCTCCAGATTAAGGATGTTAAGCAGTGTATGTTTGATGTCTAGGTGCAGTACTTCACCTAGGGCATGGACAATTTGGTTTACAAAATGTGAGCCATTTTCAGAGCTCAAGTTCTCAGGTATACCACACCATGGAAGAATTTCTTTGACCTATGCTTTTACCATTGTTTGTACTGAAGCCTGTCCGATAGGGAACACTTCTAGCCATTTTGAAAACACACCCACTATGACCAGACAGAACTTCTTTATTTTACATGGGACTAATTCAATAAAGTTCATCATCAAATGTCTAAATGGTTCTTCAGGGCATGGGATTTGCCTATGACCATTGTCAATGTCTTTATCTGAGTTTTGTCTAGCACACACTAAACATTTCTCACCATTATCTTTAGCTGCCATGGTAAAACCATAAGTGCTCCATGTTTGATTTGCCATTGTAACCATTTGTGTTTGTCCTTCATAATCTAAACCATGTTTAGCTTGAGCTAACCACAGGAATGCAGATTTTGGGAGTAATGGTAACCCAAATGTAATGTAATGTGATTTCCAATATTTAAACTCCGTGTCAGTTACCCCTTTTTGCAACTCAGTAATGAACTGCAGCTCAGACTGAGCTGTTTCAGTGGCAGTGGTGGTTCATTATGATATGATAGTGTAACGATCTGACGTTGAGACCGCAAGCGCAGCGGCGTGCGCGAGAAGGGAGAGATCCGAGTCTTACCGGCTTTAG
>JAQQZR010001323.1:0-11528 GCA_030068235.1 Notoglanidium macrostoma
GAGTGAGAGGGGTGTTCTCAGTAGGGAAAAGACTGAGGAGAATGTCCATTTCTTCAAGAAAGTTTCCTAGGGGTCCAAGGAGGCGGTAGATGACAATGATGAGAAGGTTGACTGGAGAGGAAATTGCAACAGCATGGAACTCGAAGGGTGTGATGTTGAGATGAGACATAGAGAGAGGTGTAAAGCACCAACTTTGAGACAGCAACAGAAATATACCACCACCCCTTCCAGTTTCTCATTGAGTATGTGAGAAAGCATAAACAAAGGAAAGAGCTGCTGGTGTGGCCGAGTTCTTTGGTGATATCCAGGTCTCAGTTAGTGCCAGAAAGTCAAGAGAGTGATGGGAAGAAAGGGCTGAAATGAAATCAGCTTTCTTTACAGCAGACTGGCAGTTCCAGAGGCCACCATTCACCCCTATTGGAGACTGGGAAAACAGAGGAGGGTAGATAAGGTTACCTGTAGTACAGCCTATGGATGGTGGATGAGATCTTCTGGTTCTGAGAGATGTGAGGACTGAGATGGGTTTGAGGCACATGTCAGCAGTCAAGTCAGGAATTAAATCATTAAGTTTAGGTTCTCCGAGTTATTTGTAGAATGTGTTAACTAATGCAGGTAAGTTCGTGATCCGTACATCTTTTTTATTTTACCTCTCCATGCTAAAACATTCAACTGAATTATTTTCTGCTGTTACAATACTCTTTTGTATCAATTCTTACTGCTAGGGCACTATTTTCAATTAGGTCATGCAGCTATAATTCTGTTTTTCATCACTTCTCATTGCTAAAACATACAAATGAATTACATTGTGCTGCTATAGCACTATTTGGAATTACCTGTTGCTGTTAAAACATTCAACTGAATTGCATGTACTACCATAATACCATACCATACCATAATGTTGAATGAATGTCGGCATGAAGTAATTTAAAGCAGACTTGTAGTAGCACAAATAAATCAGGTTCATGTCATAGCAGAGAGAGGTCAATCAAAGCAGTGTTATAGTGGCACAATGTAATTTATTTCAATGTTTCAGCAGCAGGAAGTGATTCAGATTAGTTCGAATTAATCCATGCAGATATAAAGTTAGTGTCCAGAAAGCCATCCAAAATGACTTTATAGAATAGAATGCCTTTTATTGTCACTATATGCATGTACAATGAGATTAAAAGCAACTCCTTCAGTGCACACATATATGTAGAACACAAAGACAGTTGAAAAACGAGTAAATAAACAGGTAAACAAATGTGCAAAAAATTTCAAAAGTTGCAAAGAAATAGTGATGCAATATACATGTATGGAAGGAAATAAATAATTATTGCACTATTGGATTATTGCACACAATTTAAATATTGCACGATAGTTCTGATCATGTGCAGTAGGTAGTGGATGTTGGACCCTGACAGTAATGATATTGTACAGTAAAGTTGGTCGATAGAAGGAAGTCCTGGGGTTAGGGGGTTAGACTGTGTAGTCAGTGCATGTGTGAGTTTAGAGTGGTTATGGCTTTAGGGAAAAAACTGTTCTTGAATCTGTTTGTCCTTGTTGTGATGCACCTGTAGCACCTCCCTGAGGGCAATAGGTCAAACAAATCAGAGCCAGGGTGGGAGCTGTCCTTGATGATGTTTTTTGCTCTACTGAGGCAGCGGGAGATGTCATTGTCCATAAGGGAGGGGAGAGGGCAGCCGATGATCTTCTGTGCTGCCTTTACTACTCTCTGAAGCCTCACCCTGTGTGCCATGGTACAGCTGCCGTACCACACTGTGATACAGTACGTCAGTAGGCTATCGATGGTCGAGCGGTAGAAGGTCAGTAGCAGGTTGGATTCCATGTTGAGCTTTCTGAGGACCCTCAGGAAGTGTAACCGCTGCTGAGCCTTCTTGATGACTGCTGTTCTGTTGTCTGTCCAGGAGACGTCAGCGGAGATAAGGACGCCGAGAAACCGGAAGGTATTCGCCGTTGATGTAAAGGGGGGCTAAGTCGGAGATGTGCCTCCTGAAGTCAACAATGATCTCCTTGGTTTTCCTGGTGTTAAGAGCCAGATTGTTCTTTGAACACCAGGCAGCCAACTTTAGGACCTCCTCTCTGTAGGCTGCGTCTTATCCTTTTGAGATGAGTCTGACCACTGTGGTGTCATCAGCAAACTTGACGATGAGGTTTCTGTTGTGGGCCGGACTGCAGTCGTGCGTGTAGAGACGGTACAGAAGTGGGCTCAGCACACAGCCATGTGGGGTACTGATGTTCAGTGTGTGAATGGAGGACTGGTGGGGGCCAAGTCTCACAGTCTGGAGCCGGTTGGTGAGAGGATGCGGCAAAAGATGTATATCTGTATAAAGTTTGTATATCTGTATAAACTAATTCAAAACAGTGTCCTGGAGGCAGGAAGCGATCCAAAATGACTTCATACATACGGTAACTGATTCAAATTAGTGTCCTGGAAGCTGGATGCGATCCGACATGACTTTCTATCTGTTCAAACTAATTCACACTAGTGTTCTGGCAGCAGGAACCAATCCAAAATAATGATAGAGCGGCAAGAAGTAATTTGAACTGGCGGCACTAAGTAATTCAACTTAATATTGTAGAAGGGAGAAACAATCACGAACGGCGTCCTGGCGGCACAGACTCTGTCAGTTTAACATCATAACGTCAAGAAGTAGACGGAAGCAAAATGATTGTCGGCACCAAGTAATTCCCATGAGTTATATCTCGGTACAAAGTCATTGAAAACGGCATTATAGCAGCATTAAGGATTTGAGACTAGCGTTACAGAAGCACAAAATAATTTAGGTGAATCTTAGAGTGGAAAGAAGTAAATCAACCTGACGTTCGAACAGCTAGAAGCGGTTCAAAACTGCGTCCTAGAGGCAGGAAGTAATTCCACAAAAGCTTACAGCCATATGGAGTAAATCCTAATACGATCACAGCACAACGGATCACAGCACAGTAGTGCGATAGCAGGGTAATAGGGTTAAAGCTCTGTCGAGTTCATAAGACTGGAGTCACAGCAGTGTGGAATCAAATAGATGTAAGGCTACGGCATTAGGGTTGTAGCGGGGAGGGGTCGTCGACTTTAGGGTTCTAACGAGGAGGGTTCACCGGCGTTAGGGTTTTAGCAGGGAGGGTTCATCGCCGTTAGGGTTGTAGCGTGGAGGGTTCGTCGGCGTTAGAGTTCCAGCAGGAAGTAGGGTCAGGGTGGCGGCGAGGCCCGTGCTAATTAGGGCTAGGGATGACACGCCCCAACGATGGGCAGCAGTAACAAGCCACGGGACCATAAGTGTGGGGGGCGCACGAGGAGCGCTAGCCTGAGTGCGAGTGCCAGACAAGTGACGAAGACCGGACGATGACAGAGACGTTGGGAGTCGCACTGTGGGAGCGGGACTACAACGTTTTACGGAGAATTTTAATGCGGATAATAATTTCTGGCAACAATGGGAGTTGAAATCGGCATCTCCACAAGATTCTGACGGGTAGAGTTGCGGATGAGGATGTGGAAGTATATTTGAAATGGTTGTGCGAGATACTACAACCTGTCCAAAAACCTCTGGACCAATTCGGAATGTGGTATGGAGTTCGCAGTTACAAGATTAAGGTCAAGAAGAATCTGAACGGCACCTTGATGAGCATCCCGAATTCTATAGCTATGGGCCCGTACAACGAGAAAATTACATATCCCAGACAGGCCTAGCGATGTTCTATATGCAATTCGGCAGATCATCTTCTCAAGGGCTGTCTGCTTAAAAAGTGCTGGAAATGTGGAGAATTTGGGCATAAGGGCAAAGAATGTAGCAGCACGGAAAGTTGCACATTATTCTGAGGAATAGGACATACCTATTTTTCTTGTCCGAAGGCGTACAATAACAGAGTCAAACGGAGTAACCCAAATCGACAGGACGACAACGAATTCTGAAAACGAATTACCACCGCTACAGGAAGTTTTAGGCCAGTTTATCGTCGAACAATATAACGCGGAGAAAGCATTAAGGATTGGAGTAAGGAGGAAGATGATATAGAAAATGAAAAACCCAATGACCATGACATGGATGAATCCCGAGCTACAGCGAGCAGCTACGAGGAGGTGTTCATGGCATTACCCAGGATAATACAAAATTATAAAAAAGATTTCCGGATCACAAACTTACCAGGACCGAGTGAGGACGTGAATAAGGATACACAAGGATTACCGGACATGTAACATGAGCAACGGACCGACGACGAGCTGGAATATGATAACAAAGAGAGCATGATATATGAAGGAGGACAAAAGAGAAGAAGAGAAGGACTAACGCCACCTGACATGATAACAGGCAAAAAGAAAAGGGACAAAAGTAACAGAAGAAAAGGAGAAATTAAAGACAGATGAGACGGGGGAAGGACAGTATGTAAGTACACATACAGATTTGCCACGGGCTCTTTATTTATTTATTTATTTTTACGTTTGTCAAATGTGGACTGCAATAATCATCTGCACCTTTAGGATGAATGTCTTATCTCTAAATGTGAGAGGGATAAAAACTGAAAAGAATATGTCGGAAAAAAATCGAAGCACTAAAGAAA
Organism: Notoglanidium macrostoma; assembly: GCA_030068235.1. Lineage (NCBI taxonomy): Eukaryota > Metazoa > Chordata > Actinopteri > Siluriformes > Auchenoglanididae > Notoglanidium > Notoglanidium macrostoma. The sequence continues at coordinate 4,555 of JAQQZR010001323.1, forward strand.
ACGAGCTTTGACATAATATGTATTCAGGAATTGAGACTAACAAACCAAACAGATATAAACACAGGTGTCGCCACAATTATAGTTGAGGGGGACGTGTCGCCCCCACATTTCATAATTATTCATTTGGACCCCCCCCACATTTAACATAAAATATTAGTTCACCCAGCGCTGTTTCTATTGCTTCATGAAAGAATTCATTCCACTTAATGGATATGAGAATACGCACACCACTGATATTCCACTCTGGGTTTTCTGGGTTCCCTACAAACAGCTCACCACACGCAGGTGAAGTGACTCGTCAGTACAGCCAAAGACAGTAAAGCTGCTCGGTACTGGAAGAGGTGAGGTCAGCCCCATTGTCTTCTCACAATGTCCAACTTTTGCTAAAACCTTATTCTTTTGTTATATGCCCTCAAAATGAACCCTAGGCCTAGTTAAATTAGTTTTCAACTAAACAACGAAATATTTGGAGTAACCTAAGCTTTGCCTCATTTACTGTAAGTAACAGGAGGGTATTCTTGGTTGATGATCAGTTGTTTGCAATATTTGCTCCCCAGACACAGTGGACATACAGAAATTTTGTGCAAAGAAGCAGAAAGTAAGTCAACATTTCTCCACAGGACAGGGTTTTTTTTTCCAATAGAAATGTTAGTGCAGTTAGCTGGTCAGTCAATGTTAGGAGATGTATCAGTTTAATGTTAGTTAGCTAGTTTAATGTTAGCTATCATTATATCCAAACCCAGTAGCCTACCATATTGTAATGCCAAGAATGAGGCCGTCGCTCTGATGATATTTATTGATTCCTTGTTGTGACTTGAAATTGGTTACAGTGAGTGACCAGAATCCTCCTGTAGCCTAATTTAGGCTACTAGCTGCAGCTACGCCTGTTATAGTGCACAGAGAGCCACCTGCTGGTATTCATAATATTAATAAGCATGAAATAATCATAATCATAATCATAATAAGTTTATTGGGAGTTTAGTATTTTTATCAGCAAGTATAAAATGATTGCATCCAAAAATTTTATTGGGAGTTTAGTATTTTAGAGTTTCAATATTTTTTATTGAACAAGAACAAGAACAAGAAAACGGGGGGTTGGGGTCGCAAGACTCTTGCACGTTACCCTACAGACATACACCTGACCCATACACGCACTCTCCCCGTCTCGTTCTCTCTCTTTCTGTCCCTGGCTCCAAAGCTGTGCTTTACACGGGCCAAAAGGGCCTCGTTTTCGAATACTACACGCGACACTGGGCCAGTGCAAACACATCAGGGGCATTGACGGGGCTCTCCTCGAACACGGCCCAGAGGGCTTACAACGGGCACGCCACTTTTTGGCCCGTTTTTACACACGACATCGCATGGAATGCGCAGCCTGCCGCCGCGAGCGGCAGGCGCGCCGTGCACTTTTATGCACGCCGCGAGAGTTCTCTGCTCTCTAACTTGCCGTGCGGGGCCTCGGCAGAGACGGGAAAGCCCGTTCTCGCGAACGTGTGCATGCACGCTTTGGATCTTGTCCCAGGAGTCGTATTTTCGCCGAGAAACACCGTGAGAAAACACAGTTGCGAGCGGAAGCGCAGGCATTCAGCTGCGGCGGGGTTGAATCTAAAACGTTCTCATGTGTGCCTTTAAGACCAGCCCCCCGGCCGAGGGGAGGGAGGTTCCTAAGTTACACAGCGCGCAGCGTTTGACTCGCTTATTCTACTTAGCTCCTAGAGAGAGAGACATAGCAGAAGTGGCTCCCGCACCCGCCGCCCCTCCAGCCAAAGCGCCCAAGAAGAAAGCAGCTTCGCGGGCCAAGAACGCAGGCCCTAGTGTCGGCGAGCTGATCGTGAAAGCGGTTTCCTCGTCTAAGGAAAGAAGCGGCATGTCCCTTGCCGCTCTGAAGAAAGCTCTGGCTGCCGGCGGGTACGATGTGGAGAAGAACAACTCCCGCGTGAAGCTCGCTATCAAGGGCCTTGTGACAAAAGGCACTCTGGTGCAGACCAAGGGTACCGGCGCGTCTGGCTCTTTCAAGCTGAACAAGAAGCAGACCGAGGTCAAGAAGCCCGTGAAGAAAGCCGGGCCCAAGTCGAAAAAGGCTGCCGCCAAGAAGCCCAAGAAGGTCGCGGCCAAGAAGCCACCAAGAGCCCCAAGAAGGCGAAAAAGCCGGCGACCCCGAAAAAGCAGCCAAGAGCCCCAAAAATGCGAAGGCTGTCAAGCCCAAGACGGCGAAACCCAAAGCGGAAAAGGCGAAAAAGGCAGCTCCCAAGAAGAAGTAAATATGTTGGTGTGTTTCATGTTTTCTTTACCTAAACGGCTCTTTTAAGAGCCACCCATGTTTTCTTTCAAACGAGCAGTGTTCCATATTCTCTTATGATGTAAGTGCTGATTTAAACGCCATTTCCTGAGCTCTAAAAACCGTGACAGGGGATGGAGAAATAACACGGGCATGAACATGTGCAGAACATAGGGCCAACTAGTGAGAGGTTACAACTTCTAGATATGATGATATGTAGTCTTAGCGTATCTGCATGTGTATCTTACCTCCTGTCTGTTTTCATAAGCTCTCTCTCTCTCTCTCTCTCTCTCTCACTCACACACACACACACACACACACACACACACACACACACACACACACACACACACACACACACATACATACACGGCGGGAGGGGTGTCGCGCAGAGCAGAGCGGCGGGCTGACGCTGGAATTTGACGGCGTCTTTGTGATTGGTTCTTCCCTCACAATGACCTTAACCAACAGGAGAGCGGCCGTCCTAGGTATATCACTGAGAGCGCGACGAGTAGCGGTTATTTCAGCGGTGTTCTGAGAACAGATTTGAGCAGCAAATATGAGTGGACGCGGCAAGAATAGCGCTTTTCCTTATGGAACAGAGTAAAAACCTTAACGTACAGAAAAATAGGTATTATGATGAATTGATGAAGGCTTATATTAGACTTTACGAAAAAAAAGATGAAAACGAACATGAGAAAAATAAATTTGAGTTTGTCAAAAGGGAATTAATGATGATAAACGAGGGAATTTTTGATAGTACACGATTACACGCAGGAGTAGAAATGGATCTAAAAGTTAATAGAGCACCAATGATGAAAGCACAAAAGAAAAGAATTGAAGACAGGTGTATAAAAAATTTAAGAGTTAAAGGAGGGAAATTAATTGAAAACGATGTTGAATTACAGACAGAAGTAAAAAAAAATATGTGAAGAGGTGTATAAAAAATAAATATAGATAGAGATGAATTACAAAATATGTTGAGAGACATACCGAACAAAACGGAAATGGACTTGAGAGATATGTATAAACCATTAATGAGATTAGAAATCAGGAACACCGTTAATCAAATGAATAGAGGGAAAACCCCTGGTATAGATGGATTACCAGTAGAATTTTATCAAACGGTTATTGATGATATAGTAGATATTTTGGAAAATGTTTTTAAAGAAGGGATAGAAAAAGAGAAGATGTACAAATCCTTTTACCAAACGATAATCACTTTAATTTATAAAAAAGGGGAAAAAAATTATCTCGATAATTATAGACATATCAGTTTAATGAACACTGATTATAAAATTATGGCAAAAATCTTAATGAATAGGATGAGTAAATATTTGGAAACAATAATAGAAACAGAGCAAACATGCGCAATAAACGGTAGATATATGTGGGATAACTTAAGCACGATAAGAGAGTTGCTATTCAAAAATGGTAAAAAGGATTTGTATATTATCAGTTTAGATCAAAAGAAGGCTTTTGATCTTGTTTCACGTGAATACCTATGGGATGTATTGAAGTATCATCATTTTCCACAACAATTTATAAATATTGTAAAAATATTATACTCGGAGTCCTGTGTACGTGTGAACGTAAATGGTGTGTTAACTCAGCCCTTTGAGGTTCAAAGGGGAATTAAACAAGGCTGCCCGTTAAGTGCAGCGATTTATATCTTAGCCTTGAACCCCCTCATGAGAAGGATTAAAGAAGATAGCATAATTCAAGGGACACAGTTGACCACAAATCAAAATGTCAAAGTGGTGGCTTATGCAGACGATTTGACTGTTTTTATAAGGAATCAAAAAGAAATGGACTCTATACATGAACATTTTAGAAGATATGAGCTAGCAACAGGGGCAAAATTGAATCAGGAGAAAACAGAAGGGGTGTGGATTGGGAATCAAGATCCAACACCATTAAATATAGATCTAAAACAAAGAATTAAAGTACTAGGGATTATCATAACGAATGATAATGTACAAGAAGTAAACTGGGAGGAAAAAGAAAAAGAGATTAAGCTAGAATTCGAAAAATATAAGGGAGCAAATTATAAAACTAAAGGAGAACTGATTAAAACCTATATATTGTCTAAAATACTTTTTCTTGCTACAATATTTCCTCCAAGTGCGAAACAAACTATGAGAATGAATAAACTATGTGTTAGGTTCCTTTGGGGAACGAATAGAGAAGTGACAAAACGAGAATTTATATATAAAAGTAGAGAAAATGGGGGTTTAGGAATAATCGATATAGGGATGAAGATTAAAATCACCTATATAAAAAATATCGCGCAAGCACTAGATAGGAAGGCTTTTTGGATCGAGGAGAAATCATGGGTAAAAAAGAAAGGAAGAGCAAGACAAAACTTTCCATATTACCAATTATTGTATAGCGATACTATGGACAAATACAAAGAACTGAAAATAGACTGGGTTAATACACCAAATAAACAAATATATGAAGAACTTGTAAATTTTCACTATGGAAATGTGTACGATTATAAATATTTAGATGAAGAGGAAAAAAAGAAATGTGTACAAAATATGAATGTAAATTACATTTCTGAAAACATACGGGATACGGCGTGGCTAATATCAGTTGGGAGACTACCAGTGAGGTGCGTGGTTAAATGGAGTTGTTACGTAACTACTAAAATGTGTCCAGTATTAAATTGTACACAGGATGAGACAATTGAACATCTAATAAAGTGTAAAAGAACGGAAGATATATGGTTAATGATGGAAAAAATTTGAATAAAATTTGAAAGAAATATAAAAGCAATTCTATATGGAATCTTTGAGGATGTAACTCCACACTTACACGCACTATACTGGATGGTCACCTGTATGGTCAATAGTAAGATATGGAAAACCAGGGCGAAAATGGTTATACATCAGTGTAACATACCAGCTAACATTGTCTTTAAACAAATTGTAATACACTTGAAAAGGTTAAGAACAGAAGATGAAAAGAAAAGGGGAAAAGGAAGCAAGAGACTCTTACCATGGAATAACCTGACTTTATGAACAATTGATAAAATAGATATTCTTTGGACCTCGTAAATTTGAAAGAATGTATTTATGAGAAATGTTTTACTCTGTGGATGTAAAAATGTATAAAATGCACAGAAATGTAACGTTGAAATGTAACTATTTCTGTCTTTAATGCATAAATAAAGAGTTTGGAAAAAAAAAGGAAAAGAAAGAAGGGGAAAAAAGAAAGGAAAAAAAAAAAAAAAAAAAAAGCAAGACCGGCGGGTGACGGCGTCGACTTCTTTCGAGAAGATTGCATGAAGACACTAACGTATAAGACATTATATATGGTAGAGTCGGATCATTTCGGTGTGAGTGTTAAAATAAAGAGGGGAAAAAATGAAAAGAAGAGCTTTTAGAAGCTAAACACATCGTGCTTAAAGGATAAGAACATTGTACAAAAAATAAAGGAGGAGATTAAGAGAATCAAGGATCTGAGAGTAATTGTAAGAACGGAATCTGAATTATGGGAAACATTTAAAAAGAGAATAGCGCGTTTCCTTATGGAACAGAGTAAAAACCTCAACGTCCAGAAAAATAGGTACTATGATGAATTGATGAAGGCTTATATTAGACTTTACGTAAAGAAAGATGAAAACGAACAAGAAAAAAATAAATTTGAGTTTATCAAAAGGGAACTAATGATAATAAACGAAGGAACTTTTGATAGTACGCGACTACATGCAGGAGCAGAAATGGATTTAAAAGTCAATAGAGCACAAAAGAAAAGAACTGAAGATAGGTGTATAAAAAAGTTAAGAGTTAAAGAAGGGAAATTAATTGAAAATGATGCTGAATTACAGACAGAAATAAAAACAATATGTCAAGAGGCAAAGAAAAAAATAAATATAGATAGTGACGAATTACAAAATATGTTGAGTGATATACCGAACAAAGCGAAAATGGATTTAAGTGATATGTATAAACCTATAACGAGATTAGAAATCAGGAACACCGTTAATCAAATGAATAGAGGGAAAACCCCTGGCATAGACGGATTACGTATAGACGGATAGTAGAATTTATCGATGATATAGTAGATATTTTGGAAAATGTTTTTAAAGAAGGGATAGAAAAAGAGAAGATGTACAAATTCTTTTACCAAACGATAATTACTTTAATATATAAAAAAGGGGAAAAAAGGATTTCGATAATTATAGACATATCAGTTTAATGAACACTGATTATAAAATTATGGCAAAAATCATAATGAATAGAATGAGTAAATATTTGGAAACAATATAGAAACAGAGCAAACATGCGCAATAAATGGTAGATATATGTGGGATAACTTAAGCATAATAAGAGAGGTGCTATACAAAAATGGTAAAAAGGATTTGTATATTATCAGTTTAGACCAAAAAAAGGGCTTTTGATCTTGTTTCACGTGAATATCTATGGGAAGTATTGAAGTATCATCACTTTCCACAACAATTTATAAACATTGTAAAAGTATTGTACTCTGAGTCCTGCGTATGTGTGAATGTAAATGGTGTGTTAACTCAGCCCTTTGAGGTTCAAAGGGTAATTAAACAAGGCTGTCCGTTAAGTGCAGCGATTTATATCTTAGCCTTGAACCCCCTCATGAGTCTAGAAAGCTATTATGAATAGAGTACAGTGTGTTGCATTGGGAGAGTGGTCACATGTGTATAATGTGTCTCAGC
>JAQQZR010001324.1:0-11527 GCA_030068235.1 Notoglanidium macrostoma
ATGTTTACACACACACACACACACACACACACACACACACACACACACACACACACACACACACACACACACACACAATCTTAATCTTAAACACAGATTGGCAGCTGCATTCATGATTTCTAAATTATGTAAATTAAGTATTTTATGTCCAATTATAAATATACTGTAGCTACGATGAGGGAGCCAAGCAGGACAGAATGGCAGAGCTGCCATGGCAACTTGATACGATCATGTTAAAAGCATGGCTGTAAGCACTGATATATTGTGATGAGCATTGTTTTATGTCAATTTACCAAAGATTGGATATAACTGGGATCTGACGTGATCTGGGATTACATTCTGTTCAGTGGAATCACCACCAATTCCAATAGAGTTTAACAGATGAACACTTTACAAAATGAAAAATGCATCTGATAACTTTCATGAATCTTGGTCGAAAGATTTGTGGCCTGTGAAAATTCCCTTAATTTTTTTATAAAAAAGGCAAACTTTTCAATTAAGTTGAGATAACAATTGTCATGTCTCATCTTTGAATCTCCCAAAGTATCACCTTGTTATGAGCAGGAAAACTCGGTACAGAATGTAAGTGCTTTTCAGTTAAAAGCATACGAACGAGACTACCAAATCGACAGGCAAAGACAATATCCAAAATCAGGCAGGGTTCAAACAATCATCAGACAGGACATCAGAGGCACAGACTACTCCCAAAACCAGGAAGCAAAACACAGTAATAACCAGGAAAGCAAACACAAGATACAAAGGCTTCGCAGTAGCAGACATGTAGGCAAACTATTGATTCGCAGGGAAGCACTGAACTGAGAGTCTCTTAAAAAGAGTCTGCATGTGTGAGCAAGTGTTCATAGGAACAGTAGTCCACGTGATCATGTGTAGGTGGTTCAGGTATTGTCATTTTGCAGTGTTGTGACCACAAGGATTACGGTGATTTTAATGGAATCGGGGAGATCTGTGAGGAGAGGAAGTCTACCACCAGGTGGGATGAGGGGCATTGAGGAGTGGGCAAGGGCATAAGTTTGCCGGCAGAGAAATATTTGGGCACTTTGGATTAAGCACAGGTGGAGCAAGATGCTACGTAGAGGTTCATTTTGTCTAACATGTTGGCTACTAATATTTTTCTTTTATGAGTTCATATGTGCAATGAGTACCTTGATGTTATGTGGCTGGAGCAGTGTGCACCTACGTGACAAGCTTGCTAATGAGCCTAGGGGGAACACAGGTGCGATCGGTGGGACAGCCAGCGGGGATATGATATGGCAAAGTGGTTTTCAGTTCTTTGTCAAAGTGGCATGAACAAAGCATGAGTCAGGCAGGATAATTTCAGGTTCTGTGTCTGTGATGGCTGAAGTGTGGAGATGAGAGAGAGCATCAGCAGGAGTTTTTGGATTCTAGGATGTATGAAATAGTGAAATGAAATCTTGTGATGAACAAGGCCCGTTAACCTAAGAAAAAGTCTAGGTTTTTATGATCAGTTAGCAGCATGTGTGAGCACCCTCTAGCCATTGTCTCTACTCCTCCAGAACCTATTTTATTATTTTGCTCTTTTACTGCTAGCAATTCCCAGTTGCTATAGTTTACTTAGCAGGTGTAAGATTCTTGGAGAAATAGGCCATAGTTTTGGTTTCTCGCATAAGCGCTGAGACAGAATGGCACTTCCTGTTTCAGAAGCATTGATCTCAGCAATAAATGGTCTGTCATAGTCAGAGTGATGTCATAGAGTGATGCAGGATAGGTGCTATAGTAAAAGCTTTTTTGAGTTTTTCGTATGCAGCTTGTGCAGACTCATTCCACTGGAGTTTCTTTGTTCCTTTCTTTAACAGTGCTGTTATCAGGGCTGCCACCATGCTGAAATCTAATGAATCGTCAGTAAAAGTTAGTGAAGCCTAAGAATCTCTGGAGGTCCTTGATCGTGTGGGGAGAGGGGCATTCAGATTCCACTTTCACTTTATTGTCCATTACTAAGCCTTCTTGATTTGTGATGTAACCCAGGAACGTAATTTCTGTGACATGAAACATTTTTCCCATTTGGTGTAGAGTTTATGCTCACAAAGTTTCTCTAGCACAGCTCTGACATGTGTGATGTGACTTTCGAGTGAAGGAGAGTACATTAGAAAGTCATCAATGTATGTGATGACAAATTTGCCCAAGAAATCTCTGAGTATGTCATTGATGAAGCACTGGAAGATCGATGAAGTGGAAGGTAGCCCTTAGGGCAATTCTCAGTATTGGTAGCATTCGGAGGCTGTGCTGAAAGCTGTTTTCTGTTCATCCTCATCATGGATGCTAATGAGGTTGTAAGCACTTCAAAGATCCAGTTTGTTGACCATAGGGTGAGTGTAATTGCTCTAGACCAGATGGTACAAGTGGAAGTGAGTACGGATACTTCATAGTTGTTTGGTTGAGACCTCTGTAATTAATGCAAGGACGCAAGCCTCCTCCATTTTCTCGACAAGGAAAAATCCATCTGAGGCTGGAGATGTGAATGGAAAGTTATATCCTTGAACTTGCACATATTCCTCCATGGCTTTGTGTTCAGCTTGTGACAGAGGGCAAATATGACAACATGGTGGTATAGTTCCTGGCAGCAGGTCACCCCATATGCTTGATGGGGTGGCAGGCCAGAGGCTTTTGTTTTGCTAAATATGAAATCATGATATTCATCCATGAAATCATGATATTTCTCAGGGATCTGAACAGTCATGTGAGTCTCAGGGCTTTCTATCGAAGTAGACAAAATGTGTACCTGAGGGACATTGCATATAGTTCAACAAACAGTCATCCAGCCACATGGTGATCTCCTTCTGTGCACAGGAAGGAAATGGTTTCCTTATGGAGACAGACTTACTGACATCTGGATTGGTTGCGTGCAATGTGAGATCTAGTGCATACTTTGCTTGACAGACATGAGATGAGCATCAATGTCCTTACCCTCCAGAGCATGATCAAACACTTGGTGGAACAGGGTAACAAAGTGTTCATATGAGGGAACTGGTTCACCCCCTCTTTCCCACACAGCCGTAGCCCAAGTGAGTGCTTTTCCAGTGAGTAGGCTGATGAGTTGTTACCTTGTTGTGATGGGACAGTGGGCTACAAAGTAAAGCTGGCATTGGAGGAGGAATCCTTGTCATTGATTGGGATTTTCCAGTTTGGCTGGGGTAACCTGTTTATTCAGTTTGTAGCAACTGAGGCTGAGAGTTGCTCTGTGAGTTAAGAGAAGCTGGCAGAGAGCTGCTGCATCTGATTTACTATTTCACACGGGCATCTGTCCTGATCACCGAGACAGCATCCTTAATCAGTGAGTGAGCCTTGGAGCATTTGTGTATTCAAGTTGTTGGGGAAGCAATCTGTCATGAGCAGAGTACCATAGAAGTACCATGTTAACAGGCAGAAAGAATATCCAAAATTAGGGTTGAGCAATCAGCAGACAGGATATCAGAGGCATAGACTACTCAAAAAATCAGAAAGCAAACACTGTAATAACCAGGAAAGCAAACACAAAAAAACAGTAGCAGACACATGGCTAAACTCTTGCTTTGTAAGGAAGCACTGAACTGAAATTCTCTTATGAAGAGTCCATGTGTGGGAACAGGTGTTCATGGGAACAAGAGTCCATGTGTTCATGCGTTCAATTGTTCCTGAAGACAGGCTCACTTCCTATTTGGCAGCTTTGCTGCCATTTTCAAATAACTGCAATGAATTAATCTTTTTGTCTCTGCCTATGATATCCCAAGATACAACCACACACAAAAATTACTTTTTTAAGGCATGCATATGAACAGTTATTGGGCAAAACACATTTTTACTTATTACAGTGCTCCCCTCCCCCCTTTTAGCAGGATTACAATTTTAAAATACCTAAGGGTACCTAACAACTAATCAACAAAATAAATAAAAATCACTAATAAAAATAATTGCCAAATAATTTCATTATTATTTGAACTGCATTATGAAGCACACTGTGTAGTATGTCGGTACATAAAATGTGTCTTGTTGGGCTTGTCTTGAAAAATGTGTCTTGTATGTCTTGTTAGGCAGCAAGTAGAAAAGCTATTTGATTCAGTTAGATGGTAAAAAGATAAATTAGTCTATTTTTCCAAACCAGTAGCACTGATACATGATCGATCACGTGACATAATTTTTAGAATACACAATATACTGTATTTATGTTTTGTTTGTTAAGTCATCAAGTCTCCATCCTGCTTTTTATTCACATTGAAGTTGATCTCAAAAAGAGTCAATTCACTAATTTTAGGCATTGAAAACTAAGAACCACCAGCAAATCTTTGGAATCGATTCCACACACTGAAAATAATTCCTGTGCACACACATACACACAGCAAACAAAATTAACTTAGCATTGGAGAGTTTCAGTGAGTGAAACAGACAGCTGATATTCATTTTATCTTTATTTTGAATTTGTCTGTATTTAAAGCCATAATTTGTTAAAATTTCTAACAGACAGTTTCAAAAAGTGTGGTAAGAGATATAAAAAATTATAAGCAGTAAAAGATGTGCATAATACCATCACCTAGTATTAGAGTTGTCTCATTTGGTTGATATGAGCACTTAATATTTTTATGCTGTGACAGATTATCTGATAAATATAGCAGGGAACTGCTATTTAATCAATAATAGTGCTGCAAATAAATATTTAAAAAATATATTTTTTTCTATATAATATATAAAAAAAAAACTAATTGAATAATCAGGGAAAAATAATCGACAGACAAAATAATCGGTAGTTGCAGCCCTAAAAACATTTTAAAATAAAGATTGATATTTTCATGCAAATGTGCATAAAACACTTCACAAGTTTCACATCACCACTCTGGTCTTGAGTGAAATCATATCTAATCTTACAGTTGCCAATTCCAAATGGCCTCTAGTGAAAAAAATTTGTTCACTGGGTAGAAATTTCAACATTATTTTATCTTTAAATCAGAAAAAAGGGAACAATATCACAGTAGACTGCAAATTATGCCTTTTAGCTGTGAAAATGCTGTCATCTGCATGTCTGATAATGAGGTAATCCAAAAGTAATGGAAAGTAATCAGTTATATTAATTTAATTTTGTGGTATTTAGATTAAGTTACTGACTACATTTTTAAAGTAACCATCCCAACCCTGTTGGTGTGCAAACATGAAACTTTGAAGAGAAAAAAATCAGGGAACTGTCCCCAATCAGTGTGCCCAATTTAAAAACTTTTGCCACATGGTTCTGTGGGCTGCCATATCCACCCTAGCCAGAAGAAGAAGATGATGATGAATAAGAAAAGACACGGTGCGTTTGCAGCTTGGCCCCAATTAAAAGTATACCCTATTCTACCCTAGACACCCTAGCCAGAAGAAATGAGGGGGCCAAGCATCCTAGTAGAGCATAGTTGCCATGGAACTTCATGTCATTTTCTCAAGGGCATGGATGTCGGCACTCACAGCAAGTTTCATGTCAATTGACCGAGACTGGTCAAGATATGAGCTCTCTTCTTGGTTGTTGGCCTTTGCCACTGAATCAAGTCTCAAGAACAGGAAATGGCCAGATGTTGTGATGTCAGGATCAGAAAAGGCCTGATTTAAATGCACAATCAGGTTTTTAGAACAAAAGACATGAAGAGTAATGACTAAAAATGTGTTTTTTCTCATTGTAGTGGTCAAATGGGGAAATTAACACTGGACTCCCTCAAGGCAGAGTCTCCAGTCATTTTACCAATTTTAGTGTAAAAACATTAGCATTACTGAGAAATAGTCTCACTTCCTATTTGGTGATTTCGCCTTCGAAATCAATTGCAGAACAAGAAATGGCATGTTCATACTGTAGGATCTAAAATGGCATGAGGTCAAATACCTCACCTCGAATATGATAAGTAATGCTAAAAATAAGTTTGTTTCTTATTATAGCCTCCCAGAGTGGTAAAAAAAAAAAAAAAAAGTTGTTCTGGACTCCCTTTGGGCAGGGTCAGTCAAAAAAGTTTGTTGTAGATACATTAAAGTGTTGCTGAGATATGGGCTCACATCCTGTTTTGTTAAGCTCTTTTGGGAAGCTTAATCTGAAGATCATTTTTGACAAATTTAGTAAAGATTGAACAGGGTTTGTGCATGCAGCATTAAAAAAGGGCGGAAAACCATATGGGGGAAATTGAGATCACTCTGTGTGATGAACTCTGCTTGACCCAAAGAATCCAGCATATCACCTCATTTTTTTATTTTCTCTCATATGTTTCAAAAGTAACATCTGTGAATGTATCTAAAAACTTGATCCATTGGTGGAGTTAGAGTTCTTGAGGGGCTGATATGAAACTGGTTTGATAGAATCAGGGTGTTTGCCACAAATTTCACAACTTTTTACCATACAGTTTTACGAAAAACACTCCCTATTTGGCGACCTCGCCCTCAAATATAATTACAGACCAGGAAATGGCAATATGTCCAGACCTCATGATCAAAAAAAGATTTCAAATGCCAATCATGATTTTAGAACAAAGACATGAAGAGTAATGAGCAAAAACACGTTTTCAGTTATTATATCACCCCTGAATGGTAAAATTGAAAGATATGGGCTCATTTCCTGTTCAATAGCTTCACTATCAAATCCAATCTCAGAGCTCCCACAGTATTAGTAGACACAAGAATTTGTTTTTGGCAAACACATCAAGATATTAGTAAAATTGCATTTTTGCTTTTTGCAGTGATTCAAAATTTTTTTGAGCTTCATTCAAATGGTGTCCTGGGTCCATGTTCGTAGTTTGGTGTCAATACAACAAAGAATTGCTGAGATATGACCATACATGCTGTCTGGCAGTTTTGCTCACCAATTTCGATTGGATATGACAAATGCTTTCACAATCTGAAAAGCCAACAAATTACAGATCGTCTGTGCTGAGTATTGGAAATTCTTTTGATACAATCCTATATTGTGCCTGCTGGTCAAATGATGCAAACCGTTTTGTTCTTTCAATTTTGTTGAAAATGGGATCACAATTTTTTTAACAAGTTTGGTTTTGATACTTCAAAGCATTGCTGACACATGACCTCGCTTCCTGTTTGGCACCTTGGAATCATTTTCAATTAACTCTAATGGCAGAACGCTTTTGTCTCTGCCGTGGGATCTTTCAAGATACACCCACACAAATTTTCTCAAATTTTTTTAGCCTCCTCAGGATGTCTAAGTGATGTTTCCTAAGTATATGGGTGTTTCTCAGGTGATGCTTAATTGATAGAACGGGTCTTTCAGAGAGCACATAATTGTTTACTGGCAGCTAAAGTTAAAATTGAAGTTAGTTAGTTAGTTAGTTAGTTAGTTGGTTAGTTAGTTAATTCTATTTGCAAGACCCGTCATTCTTACAAATGTCAAAACTGCTTTAGTTGGATTGTGTCCCAGCTGCTATTTATTTATGTTACCAAACTGATACTTCCTATTAATCCTATTAAACACAATTGTGTTAACATGATTTAAATTTTATTTTCTTAATCACCAACAATTAAATTTAAGCAGTTACATAAATATACATATATAAAATAAAGGTAAAACAAACAATATATATAAATACAATAATACTAAATAAAATATTCAAGAGATCAACATTAATTAATAGAAATTGACTTAGAAAGTCAAAGCATTAAAATGGGAGCACAGTCTCACAGTTTTAATATATTTTTTGTTTTTAATATAGCTAGTACTCAATTTTTTTCTTGAAAACATGGAAGTGAGGTTTAACTTTAGCAAATTTAGCAAGCTTACATGATGACATGACATCCTTTAAAGGATCCTTGCTTGACATTGAGAAACATCCCAAGTTCCAAGCTTGATGTCATTATGAAGAAGTCCTGTTTGTGACCTATGAAAGGTTTTAAGTGTTTTTGTTAAAATACAAAATGGGGTGCATTTGAAATTTGTTTGCACCAAGGAATCCAATGGTACCTAATTTTTTTAAATTAGGATTTTAGACCAAAACATGTTTAGTGCCACAAGTGGTCAACTGGAGTAATTGTTTCTGGACTATTTTAGGCTAAGTCTTGAGTTTTCACTAAGTTTGGTGTACATACATAAAAGCATTACTGAGAAATAGCCACTCTTCCTGTTTTCCAGCTTTGCCATCGAATGCGATCTCAGAAAAGGAAACAAGTTCTGACATCAGGACCATAAAGGCTTAAAAAAACAATCAGGTTTTTAGATCAAAGACAAAAAAAAACATTTTTCCTTATTAAAGCACCCTTCCTTATTATAGCACCTTATTATACCGCTTTCCTTATTATAGCAGTGGTCAAATGGGGTAACTGTTGCTAGACTTTCTCAGGGTAGAGTCGTGAGTCATCACACCAAGTTTGGTATATATAGATAAAAGCATTAAGAAGAAATAGCCTCACTTTCTGTTTAGTGGCTTCACCATCAAATACAATCACAGAACAGGAAACCACAACATTTCCAGACATCATGATGTATCAAGGCATGGCTTCAAATAAAAATCATGAGTTGAGACCAAAGATATGAATACTAATAACAAAAAATGTTTTCTTAATTATAGCATCCCCTAGTGGTAAAATATGTTGCGCAGATAAAAGTGTTGCTGAGATAGGGACTCACTTCCTGTTTTGTGGCTTCACTGCCAAATTCAAATGGTGGTGATGGATGAACCATTTTGAAAATAAAAAAATCCATCTGATAACTTTTGTGAGTCTTGGTCCAAAGATCATCTGTGCTAAATTTGGTGAAGAAAAAAATTTGTGGCCTGTGAAAAATTTTTAAACTTGTTGATAAAATCTAATATGACGGCCACATCAATTAGGTGACATGACAAAAAGCTCACAAATTGAAATGTGAATCACATCAGCACTTTGGCAAAACACAATTTTGCTTATTGCAGCACCCCCCAGTGGTCAAATGGTACTTCATTAGAATGGAGTCCCGAGTCCATATCCATGTCTGGTTTTGATTCTTCAAAGATGAGCTGAGTTATGTCCTCACTTCCTGTTTGGCAACTTTGGCAATATTTTTGAATAACTCTGATGGATGATGCTTTTGTGTCTTCCTTGGGATCTCCCAACATGCAGCTACACACAAGAATTACTTTAAGACAAGCACATAAAACATTATTGTGTAAAATGTGTTTTTACTTATTGTGGTGCCCCCAGTGGTCAAATGACTCAAGTTTTTTTTTTAGGTCGTCAGGAGGGAGTTAAGTCTGTCTACCAAGTTATGTGTTGATACAACAAACAGCTGCTGAGATATGACCTCTCATTTTGATTCTTCATTTTGATTGGCTGTAATGGATAAATGGTTTTGAAAATCGAACATTCAAATTATATCTTTTGTGAGGCTTGGTGTGAAAAATGTCTGTAGCAAATATGTTGATAATCGGATACAAATTATGGCCTGTTAAAATTTTTAAATATTTTTCATAATATCCAAAATGGTGGAAAAACCAATTTGGCAGAAACTGATGTTATGGGGTGCGTTGATCTTGCCTTAAGCCAAGGAATCCAATGGTTTCAAAATCAACCATACTGTTCTATTTACCCAAAAGTTAAATGCACCTCCAAATTTGACCCGTTGGTGGCACTCAAGGTGCAAACATGAAACAGTCCCCAATCAGTGTGCTAAATTTCAAAACCCCAATGAAAATTATTATTTAAATTTCTGTATGGTTTCCAGTCATTTCTTCTGGATAACATAGTGACTCAGATAAAGAAAAAGATATACAGTTAAGGCCAGAATTATTAGCCCCCCTAAAGAAATCACACAAAACCCTTAATATTTCCATGGAAATGACCATAACAAAAACTGTTAATACTTGTATTGCTTCCAAAAGAAAAAAGACAAAATTTCCACAAAGTGTGATTAATATTTTCTGTCGATGTGCTGAATTTTAAAAAGAAAACTGAAAAAGATTGCAGCAGATTTCTTTTTTCAAAATGTCAACATACTGCTCTTTTTTCATGACCCCATGAACACGAACGAGGTTCCCAGTCCCTGAGGCAGCACAACAGCCCCACAACATGAAACATGCTCCCACCACCATGTTTAACAGTGGGAACTGTGTTTTTAGGATTGAAGGCTTCTCCCTTCCTTCTCCAAACAAAAGCAACATCCCTGTGCCCAAACAGCTCAAGTTTAGTCTCATCAGACCAAAGAACAGACTTCCAAATCTCATTACCATGTTTCAAATGTTCATGGGCAAACTTCAGTCGGGCATTGATGTTTCAGCAATGGAGTTTTTCTTGGATGGTGACCTCGAAGTACTCCACGATGAAGAGTTCTCACAACGGTCTTCCTTGACACATCTACTCCAGAAGAAGCCAGATCAGCAACAATCACCTTGGCAGAGACCCGGGGATCCTGGTTGACATATCTGATTATTTTTCTCTCCAAAGTTTTTGAAATCTTGCGTTTTCGGCCATGTCCAGGTTTGTTTGCAACAGATTTTGTCTCCTTGTGCTTTGCATTGATGCATCATACAGCTGTTCTAGACACTGTGAAACGTTTTGAAATGGCAGTGTAGCCTTCACCCTCACGATGAGCATCTACTATCCTCTTTCTAAAGTCCAGACTAATTTCTTTTTTTTTTTGGCTTGATAAAATTGCTTCTTACCAAAAGTGTCAGAGTAGTCCAAGTGTTCAAGTGCCACTGGCCTAGTTAACCAGTTCATTAAGTGAAGGTGATTGCTGATTGAGTACTCAGGTGTGGTGTGAAAGTTAATTGAATGTTTGGTGTGGTTTTAAAGCAAATTGAATGGTAAGGTTTGTCTTGAAAGAGAAAAAACACAGGGGGGGCTAATAATTTTGGCCTTGTCATTTTTTAGTTTTCTTCTTAAAATTCAGCACATCAATAGAACATCTTAATCACACTATGTGGAGATTTTGTCTTTGTTCTTTTGGAAGCAATACAAGTATTTACAATTTTTGTTATGGTCATTTCCATGGAAATATTAAGGGTTTTGTGTGATTTCTTTAGGGGGGCTAATAATTCTGACCTTAACTGTAGCTGCATAAAGAGATGCAAAGACAGACTAGTACTGAAAGTGGTTCAAAACAATAAAATAATATTCAGCATGATTGGATCCAGGGGTGAATATTGACCAAACCAAGGATTTTAATCAACATTTATTGGTCAAAGCTAAAATCCTGATAGGGAGACATCATCACTGGCTTCCTCATGACTTACACTTGTGTATGACACTATACATTCATTGTACTGCATGTTGTGTTTCAGAACACTGCACAACAAATTTTTGCTTCTTAAACACTGTTGGGTGTTTCTTATAGATTTTTGGGTGATCACAAATATTGAACACTGTTACACTGTTACTGTTACACGAATACAGAATATCACATCAGAATTTACCCATCATGTACTGTTTCAGAGAAATCTTCAGTTTTGTCATGGTCTTTTCTTATATTTGTATCCAAACATTTTCACTCCCGTAAGTGACTTATCAACAATGGTTTGTGCAGTCTGGGCATGTCCAGGCATGGAATCAGGCCAGGTTGGAAGCTGTTCTGTGGAAGTTGACATCCTGG
>JAQQZR010001325.1:0-11527 GCA_030068235.1 Notoglanidium macrostoma
ATTATTATTATTATTATTATTATTATTATTATTATTATTATTATTATTATTATTATTATTATTATTATTATCTATACCACATCAATGTCATGGGGAAGCTGGAGGCAATTCCAGCTGACTTCGGGTGAGAGGCAGGGTACACTTTGGTCAGGTCACCAATATATCACAGTATATTATTATTATTATTATTATTATTATTATTATTATTATTATTATTATTATTAATTCATGCCCAAAAATGATGTGACCATCAGAACTAGACCATGTACCAATAGAAGAAGATGGCTTAGTCTTCCTAGTGCATGTATATCGCTTACCTGGGGAAGATGACACCAGGATGCAGTATGGGAAGAAGGTAATGTGGCAGAGGCTGTTTGATGCTCTGGGCAATGTTCTGCTGAGAAACCTTGGGTCCTAACATTCATGTGAATGTTATTTAAGCACATACTACTTACCTAAACATTGTTCCAGACCAAGTACACCCCTTCATCACAACGGTAATGGCATTGACTTCTTTCAACAGGGTAATGCACTGACACACTGCAGAAATTGTGCAGGAATGGTTTGAGGAACATGACAAAGAGTTCAAGGTGCTTACTTGGCCTCCAAATTTCCCAGATCTTAATCTGATCGAGCATCTGAGGGATGTGCTGAAGAAGCAAGTGTGATTCATGGAGGTCCCAACTCCTTATAAATACAGAGTCAGCCAAAAAATGCATACACACTTCAAGAAAACTTCTACACATAAATGTCTGGAAGCTGATGGCCACCACATTGAGCACCTCTTGTAATTGTAGAGGCCAAAGGTAACTTGTATTAATCTTGTGATGTCTGGACAAATTTAGTATTAAAATATTTATACAATAGGAATGGGCTAAGATTCCACGAGAATGCTGCCAGGAGCTACTAAGTTCTAAAGATGCTTGCTTGCTATGAAGGGGTTGAATAATTCTGAATCTGCAGTCATTAAAATTGGCATATTGTATTGAATGTGGAGAAATCACTTGTAATATTAGTTGTGTTGAGCCATTTAATGTATTGTTATTGTTTGGTTGTTTAGTGCAAACAGCTGAAAGTTTGTAAATTTTGCCAATAAATCTAATTTGCAATTGGGGTTGAATAATTTCAGGTGCAACCATACCATAAATACCATACATGATGGACAGTCATGTAAAATGGTATTTGCCCCAATTAATAAAAGAATAAAAGTAAATCAAAGTATATGAAATATCATCAGAATTATTTGAAAATAAAAAGTGCAATTCTACTTAAATCTGTCCTTTGACTCTGCAATTCCAAAATGTAAACCTTTTTTGTATTTGCATATTTTAATCTGATACCTTCCAAACTCAGAAATGTTTATTGCACAGGCATAAAGTTGGTCCCAGTAGAATTTAAAATTAACACAGGTGTACTGTGTTTAGCATATTTAATGGGAGGTCTTGAAAATTAAATATTATACCTAATTCAGATAGAAAGGAAGTGAAGTAGAAAACATAAAAGAATGTACAATACCTATCAATTATACAGTTTTTAGAATTTTTGTATAGGTTTCTTAGGAGATCCAAAGACTTTATTTTATTATATTTCTGAATTTCTATTAAATTAGCATAGAAATATTTGCTAATATACTTAATATAAATTTGATGTCACAGTACAGCAAAAAGAAAAATAATCACTGGGGTAGTCGGGGGAGGGGGATTCAATACTTTGTGGAGGCATTACAAGTATTTTCACAAAACCTTACTATATATGTTTGGGGTTTTTGTTAGATTTTTTTATTACAAGTGCTTGCTATACCTATTGCATAACATCTATAGGCCCAGTTCTTAATTACAAAGTTAGCACTGTATTTTCGCTTTATTTGCCTCCTTTTTCTATCCACTGACACTGCTTTAAGTTTAGTATCTGAAATAAATGTATACACCAGCAGGGCAGGAAATCAGAAAAAAATAAGTAATTATTCCATAATATATGAAACCACAATAATAACCACAATATATGAAATATTACCCATAATACATGAAATATCAACAAGATGTTTATAACAAGCAGGTATATGCATTTTTTTAATAGAGTGCACCAACATAATGTTCATAATTTCCTGAGTTACAAGGTGAGTTACTGAGTTACATGTGACAATATTAACACACAAAAACAAGCAACTGCATTATGTTTGCCATTGTAGTAACATGCAAGGACAAGGGCAACAGGATGAAATTAGATAAGCTGTTAATGATGCTTTATTGCTATACAGTTTAAATATGCAGGGTAAACAAGGACTGAGATAGAAACCATTTTATAACCATCAGAAGGGTGATTCTTCAGAAATGTATAACCTTATCCATACTTTATCCGTACACAAAATAGTAAAGTATAAATGAAGGCTAGATAAAGCATGTAAATATTAGATGTTTTGAATTTGAATTCAATTAATGCCAGCACCTTGTAAAGATGATCGGATAACCAAATGTGTTCGGTACCAGTAGCTTATTAATATAAATATTTGCTTTACATACCAATGCCGATGGATCCTCGCCTCCAAGAATACACTGTGAGAATTAAAAGAGAATTACAAGGTTTCTTTTATGGTTCCTCAGTTTGCCACATTGGTGAAAACTTTTTGGGAGCTGCCAGGAACCCTTTTAAACACATCAGTTCTCTAAGGAACCTGGGGTAGTTTATTAGGTTTCTTGAAGAGCTCTTTTTCCAGTATGATCTGGACCTATTGTGGGTGTTTCAATGCACCATTTCCTAACCATCTGAGGTTCCTGGAGGAATTTAGCTTATTTAAGCCCTATTATTGCAACTGAAACTACAACTACTACTACTAGAAGTAAATCAAAAGATTACATCAAATCAAACTTAATTAAATTCATTTATTATTATTATTATTATTATTATTATTATTATTATTATTATTGTAATACATTATGATTTTAAAGATAATGAGGTGTCAGAATTATGTTTCTTACTTGATATTTACACAGCTGTGGACAGAAGTTTACATACACAGACATGAATGTCATAAACATATTGAGCTTTCAGTGATTTCTTTGAACTGTTTTCTTTCTGTGGCAGAATGATTGTACAGAATGATTTCCAGACATGGACATGGATTTAAAGCACAGTCTTCATATTTTTGATAGGGTTCAGGTCAGGACTTGGTTTAGGCTTAATGTTAGCCTGCTTTATCCATTCCATGACCAGCTTTGATATGTGTTTGGTATGTGTCTCATTGTCCTGTTGGAACACCCAACTGTATACAAGTTCCAACCATCTAGTTGAAGTTTGAGGTTACGCTGAAGAATTATGAGGAAGTTCTCTTTTTTATTATTCTATCCACTTTGTGCAATGCACCAGTTCTACTGGCACACTGTGCCAGTAGAGACTGGAGTGGGCTTTGAGGCTGTGGAGATTCAAGAGGGCTCAGGGGCTGTGGAGATTGGAGAGGGCTCTGAGGCTGTGAAGAGTGGATCATGATCTGTGGTTGTGACTGGAACAGACTGGGTGTCAGCTTGAACCTGGACTCAGGCTTGGAACAGTATGCTCAGACCTGGGCATCGTGACAACGTCATATTTGAAATCTGGCAGAGTGGTGACGACATCATCCTTGAAGCCTGGCAGAGGGGTGATGATGTCAACCTCAAAATCAAGCGCATGCTCTAGAATGGTTTCCCTTTTTCCTTCTAGAGGGGGCTCTATAGCACTGGCTGTCCCCTCAGCCACTCAAGGGACCTCCAGAACAGTAGTCTCCCTTACATCCACTGGAGGGGGCTCTGGTGCTGTGTTAGGCTGTTGCTTCTCCTTCAAAAATATTGCACTGTGTTTGCTTAAAAGAGGAAGGATGAGATAAGATATTTCACATACATGAATAGCAGCAATGATGCTCATCCCAAACACGGAGTTCCTACATGAACAATTCAGATGAAGTCAGAGAGAATTTAAAATCCATAAAATTAGTGACGCTATATGCTAAGCTTGCAAGTGTGTTATAGTTTGGGCAGGCTCACCTCAGGACAAAACTGCTGTGGACACACACTCTTCTCTCTTTCAGTGCCTTCTATCGTACAGTGAAATGTTACACAGGGGCTCTGAGGGTCGCTCCATGTTTCACCCACCTGAGATGTTCATGGGAAAAACATCAGCACTGTACTCTCTATTTTGCACATGTGTTATTTCACTCCTTTGTTATTATGTTACACAGTGTTATACATTATACTTATAAAAAAATATGGGGTGGCTGAAGGTTTTTAATCCAGACAAGCATACAATTCCTGATTCCACTACTACTATTATGTGTAGCTCAGCACTGGCTGGAATAAACATACTGCAGTTGCCCCAGCCATTTATAATCTATTGGAAGATATTAATCACTATTATTATAAACTAATTATACCAATAGGTTAAATTGGGATTTAGAAGGTAGATGAAATCTAATTATTTCATACAATGAAACCATGGGGGAAAATTCATCAATTACTTCACCATCAATAACCACTTTAGCCTAGTCAGAGTTGAGAGTAGAGGTGTGCATCAGGACACAGCAAAAAATTACCTTACTTTCATTTGGGTAGGAACGGACAGTCAAATATGAAGCTCGCAAATAAATCACTTCTACCATATTCTTTTAATCATCTTTAGTAAATGCTTAATTGTGGTTTGCATCTTTGCATTTTAAACGAATCATTTGTTTATATCTTGGAAAGTAGAACCTAACCTTTTATAAGTTTTCCATATAAGTTTGCACCTATATTTTCGTATTATCAAATAACAATAACGACTCTGGGAGTTGGTGTTATTGGTCAGAATGGGATTGAAACGGTCCTGTACACACCTCTAATTAAGATTCACCTTACTGTCATGTTTTTGGGTGGAGGTGGGAGGAAACTAGAAAACCAGTTCAAAACTCCACACACATTGTAACCCAAGCTCAGATGACACTGAATCTGTGAGGCTGCAACACATTGTGCCACAATGCCAGTAATGCCAGTTCACAATTTAGGGTGCATTTGTTATGAGTTTTCACCATTATTACCATTATTATCAATTATTAATTTATTTAATTTTTTTACTCTACATATATCTATTTTTATTGTAAGGACTTAATTTGACCAACTATAAATGGTTGATGGGACTTGAGGTATTCAGCTTATGTAATCAAAAGTATACAGTAGCTCAAAAAGTATTTGGACTTAAGCCACACTTGTACAAATTATGAATTTCACTTAAAAATCTAAACTAAGAACTAATATGGCCTTAGTTACTTTGTTTTAGTATTTAGTTTGCCATGATTTGTTTTGCAGAATATCTTAACAATGTCTGAGTTGTTTCAAGTTTCCAATTATTTTTTGGTCTAATTTTGAACAGTATGGATCCGCTATTATTATTATTATTATTATTATTATTATTATTATTATTATTATTATTATTATTATTATTATGTGCTTGTGCTATTATTTTTTTTTATAAATTCCACATCGATATGTTTTCCAATGCAGTGCAATACATACATTCGTAAATGTGGCGGACATGTCAAAATATTTTTTGGGCTACTGTAAATCGTATACACACAATTCTACAGTTTTATAAAGCATCGTGAACCTGTATTAGCTCATCATTATTATCATTACATTATGCTATACTACGATATATATTTCCATTAAATAATAATACCTTCTCCACTGTCCTTATACATACATCAATGTTGAGGTAACTCACCTTATGTTTTGTTCCATTGTACTCACAAGTCTTCTCAACTGTGAGAGAAAGGGATAAACATTCTGAACTACAACAATCCAGAAATGCTTTATGAGGAAGATCTTAACAAACCAGGTGCTAACCCTTGTCATCTGTGATACTGTTTTTAACTTTATGGTGCATACTCTACATGGGACGAAATGTAATGTAATAACTGTTGATTCCATGCTTAGGAGAGCACACAGATATTACAGATAGTAGAAATGATGTTTTAGGCACAGTCTGTTAACTTTAATGTCGTGTTCACTATATAACAATGTTGATTAACAGACCATAATGGCATTAATATTGATCTTTAAATACTCAGTATCAATATTTCTCAATAATTAGATATGTAAAAAGTATTTAAACAAGTAGTCCCCCCTTAAATTGTCCTCCCTGCACAGTTACGTAAAAGCACTTTAAAAGTTAAATGTATTTAAATTAGTTAAATTTATTAAAATTTAAATTAAATTAAATTCAAAAATAGGAAATAAGTGAAAAAAATAGCAGAATAAAAATAACAAAAAATAAGTCTTGAAAATGTTTTTAATTAATAACAGCACAGAGTGGTTGAATTGAAGTTGATGAAGTGCTAAATTACCGCATATCTGGTTGTTGCAGCAGTCAGATGTGAGAGCAAAGCCAGGACCGCATGTGGGTGTTGGAGGTGATGGTTTTGGCCAGCACTCTTCTGTCCGAGTCTGGTTATTGCATCTGCACATGTGGCAATTTGACTCCCATACTGCCCCAATCTTAGACAGAGATTTGGAGTACAATCAGAGACACACACACACACACACACATATATATATATATATATTTGTATATTATGGCAAGCTGTTTAGGAAATAATACATATATATAATGATTGAAAACTCAGAATATATGGAATGAAACCCGACGTTATCAAGACACGAGCGCCCTTCTTGTTGTGGCGCCATGTTGTTTCAGGCCAGTATCATTCCGTACTGATGCAAGAACGTGTTGCTATAAAAACTTTGTATATGACCAAAAAAATACGAATAATTGCTTATTATTATCGTGCTGATATGTGAAATCAACAAATGGGAAGAAATTACACCAAAATTGCTGGTAATAGCCTACATTCATTCATTTATTTTCTTACACTTTTTTTTATGTCAACACTAGACTTCCCCGCAACTTTAAACTAATCTCTAATTAAAAAACATGTTTTGTGAAAATGTTCATAAAGGACACGGCAAGGAAAATATTAAAATGTGGCCACGATGGAACTAAACAAGGGAACAATTTATTAAAACATGGCCACATTTAAAGTTAAATGAGGGAAAGTACGTATATGTATTATTTCCTAAAAGATTTGCCATAATATATGCTCTCTCACTGATTTGTGGGTAACTGGTGAAATTTGTTTAACATTGCTTCATAGGTAATAGGTAATATCTCACCGGCATGGGTTCTCCCAGTGCACCTTTGCAGTCTGCCGAAAAAGCAAACCAAGAATTTATGCACATTTATCTCACACAGGAAATCCCAGTTTAAGAAAAGCTACCCATAAATGACAACAAATATGAGCTGGTAAAGAACAAACCACATTTTGTTATTACAAAAGCATTTTATTGACATATTAAAACATAAATGTAGCTTTGCTTCAAGGGTATTTACTTCTACGTGAAACTGATTTTTCAGCTGATGGTTAACTCATAGCTTATATATGACTTTCTGCACATAATATTTCATTTAAAATGTGCTGATACAAAGAGCACAAGGAAATCTTTCCATTCTTTGACCTATATAAAAATAGTAACCACTCACTGGTGCATTCAGATACACAGATCTGTTTGTGTGGCTCAGCAAGTAGCTGGTTGCCTGGGCAGAAGCAACCAGACCTCACTGTATCTGAAACTGTTCCTGAAACACGCTCACTATGTGAACATTCTGAAATTGAAACAGAAAATATTTATTGGTACCAATTATATACTAATATGTTACAAAAAAAGAAGTGTTCTATCTAAAGGATGCAGCTCTACCACACTTTGTAACCCTGGCCAAAATACACAAGTCCACATTGTTGTATTCTTTCACCTATTTATCCAGGCAATCTGTTTTGATTTTATAGAAATCTAATTCAATTATTTAATTTTCCATTGAGAATACTTCATCTCAATTCATCCCAATCAATAAGAAAATATAAAAAAGGTACATTAAATTCTTTCCTTTGAGTCTTGGATCTATTCTCTACTTGGCATCCGGTTTTTATAGTACTATTATGTTTTTAGCCTCTTTTGAATTTAGTATTATTTTAGTAAATAAGCTGTCTCAGGTGTGTATAGAAGAGTGGTTTCAGGTTCTTTTTGATGGCTAGGTGGGGCTCATTCATATGTTTTTCTATATTTTCTACATTGTAGAACAGTACTGAAGATATCAAATCTTTAAAATAATAAATGGAACATATACGGAATCATGAAGTAAACAAAAAAGTGTTAAAAAATGTTTCATGTTTTAGATTCTTGAACGTACTGTAGCCTCCATTTACCCGTTTACATCACTGGCATTATCTTAACCAGCTTCATGAGGTAGTCACCTGGAATGCTTTTCAATCAACAGGGGTGCCTTGTCAAAAGTTAATTTGTGTAATTTCTTGCCATCTTAGTGCATTTGAGACCGACAAACATTAAATAATAAAAGTACAGTTAATAGCCCTATTCGACAACTGTGGTAATCCATATTATACCAAGAACTGCTCAACTAAGTAAAGAGAAACAACAGTCCATCATTACTTTTAGACATGAAGTATCTTTTAAGTAACATAAATAAAGAAAAATCATTGAATTAGAAGGTGTGTCCAAACATTTGGTTGGTACTATAAATTCTTGATAAATTTTTTAAAATTAATAAATAAATACATCTATCCTTAATGAGCAAGCAAGAGGCGACAGTGGCAAGGGGTAACTTTATGAGACAAAATGAGCAAGAAACCTTGGGAGGAACCATATTCAAAGCTAACCCATCCTCATCTGTGAGTGTAAATAATTTCTCCCCTAAAAGTGTACACTGTGTAGCCAACAAAAGTAATTTTTTGAATTCATTATAGTTATATAGTTCATTATATTTAACCTAAAGTTAAACCTAATAGTAAACCTATTGTATCAAACTGAAGTTCAGTGACAGAGACTTTAAGGCGAACTGTTCTTAACAATTGCAGTCATAAGACTATCCAGAACATCCAAAGCCATCTTTATGACTTCTATGAGTATGAAAGCTAGCATGTGTGTTCTGAGACATGTAAAGCTAGCCTTTGCATCTTGTACATTTCTGAAAACACTCAAACACACAAAATGATAACTCTGCTTACATGCAGTCACAGATGCCCACATTGAGTAGTGTTGATCTGACTGACATCCCTCACACCCAATGAGTATGGACATTTTGCCCCACAGATGGCTACGGTGTTGTCAGAATTCACAACGTTGCAATCTCCTGATTATTATGTGAACATTTTTTTACTCAGGAACCCTTCTCTTCTTCTCTTCTCTAACCTGGCTCAAGCTATCCTTGGTATACTTCAGATGGGTTTATGGTATTCTTAGACCCTGACATACTTGTACTAACATGAGGATGTGCTTTTGATGGAAAATACATAGCACATCTATAAGTTCCTCTAGAACAGGGTCACTGTCGAATACTGTAAATGTAAATATATTCTCAATAATTTATGTTGTTTTTCTAGCTTATTATTTATTATGGAATACCTAGCAAACTGGCAAGTGAGGGTCAGATTTACTTAAATCATGTTTAAAACATATGTGCATATGTATCTTTACAATATTTAGACATAAAAACAAACAGTAAAAAGGAAAAGCACTCTTGAGTCTGCTCGATATAAACTAATCAATGTATTTACTCAGAAGAGTACTTTCAGAAATACAATTTCATAATAATAGTCATCCAATCCTCTTGATGAAACAGATTTAGTACTACACACTCAGTAGAGATGGGCAAAATGAAGCTTTTGATACTGAAAGCCATCTGAAGCGAAAATGATGATGTATCGAAATATGGTATTTGACACTGAGCTGTAATTCATCTAATGAACAATATAAAGGGTTACACCACTCCCATTTCAAATAAATGTAAAAAGTAGCTATTATACAGATTATTTGCTTTGTATTATAATGATACTTGTTTAATACTTTATGTAGATGGCATTCTATAACACAGACATTTTCTTTTTCAGTGCTTTCTTCATTTATTCAATAAAAATTGTATTTTTTCCATAGGCATAGTTTTTATGGATTTTGGATTCTCATTGACGTATCTAAAAGTTAAAAAAAGACACCTTCTAAAAGCTGAAGTTCTGCTGAAAACCATGATATCAATCATTTGAGGTAAAAACATTTTAAGATGGTATAAAAATAATCTGATATGTACAGTATATTACTGTCAAGACCTGCCCCTTGTTGCACATGCAGTGCGCTTTGTGGACTCAGCCATGCATACGCTGGCTTCTATGTTTTGTAATATTGTTATTGCCTAGCCTGTGTTACTCTGTTTGTTGATTGAGCGACCCCATTTCTGTATATTGGATTACTCTTTTGCCTGCCGTTTATTGTACCTCTGCCTTGTGTGTTTAAATAAACATACTGGGTTTTACAATGCTGTCTCCTAACCTGCGCGTGTGTCCAGCCAAACCCCAACGACGTGACAATTAGCAAATTCTGCAACTGTTTTCCATTACCATTTCCATGATTTTGAAGTTCAAAAAACAAAGCTGAAGCTTACTCATGTTTGAGGAGATCACAGAGAGGAGCATTGCATGGTGGTTTTGGAGAAATTGTTGGTGTGCCACAGGGAACATTCTGGAGGTGTTGTTGACAGTATGGTTTTAGTGGATCATTCTCATATGCAGTTTTATCACAGCAGCCTGCACTCTCAACTGAACCATTCCTGCGCATACATGAGGCACCTCCGCAAACATCTGAAAACAAGAATAAGCGGAACCTAGAATCCTTTAAAAAGCTGTAAAATTAAAGATTTAATTTTAAAGAGGAAGGATATTTCACAATTACAAAGTAAGACAAAATGCTGTACACCTACCACACTGCCCCTGTGTGATTAAAGAAGCGCTCCTTCGCCAGATTGATCTGCAGTGTGTTTCTTGCAGTGAGAGAGATGGAAGAGCGGATCTCATCAATGTAAATGTAAACCTTGTTATATGTTCCCACAAACCTGAATCCATCTGCTTGATATGGTGGCTTTATTCTTACATGATTCAGAATACCCTGGAAAACATAACAGATTCAAACTAAAATAGCCCAAACATGCATCTTGCACAAAATGCAGAGTGCAATATGTAAAAACAATAAATTAGCAAGCACTCCAAAGACATAGGAACCAAATCATGATAACAACTACCTAAGAGTCACTGCAAAATTGAATAGTTTAAGGGAATTCATATTGACTTACTTCTACTATAGGCTCTTTAACTTGCACTTGAAGTATGGCTATGCTGTTATGGTACTTCAGAATAACACCCTTGACACAGGAAGCAGATGTTTCGCAGTAATAATTGTCAACACTGATACTGAGATTGTGACGTGGAGTCCTTTCCTCCACCAGAGTATATGTACAGTTTTCAAGGAAGTCAAAGTACTGTCCTTCAAAGGTAGTATAATGTGGGTCTCCATAGACATCACATTGACCTGAGGGAAACATTGGAGAAATCTCAGCTTAATATTCAATTCAATTCAATTTTATTTGTATAGCGCTTTTAACAACAGACATTGTCTCAAAGCAGCTTCACAAA
>JAQQZR010001326.1:0-11526 GCA_030068235.1 Notoglanidium macrostoma
TGTGTGTGTGTGTGTGTGTGTGTGTGTGTGTGTGTGTGTGTGTGTGTGTGTGTGTGTGTGTGTGTATGTGTGTGTACGTGCCAAGAAATAATGCACTTTAATATCATGCAGCCACTCACTAGTACACAAGTTGGACAAAACAGCTCCTTTTCCTATGCACTGTAGGCCTCAAAGCAGTCCACATGTAGCTTTGTAGTCTAACTGTAATTGTTATATAGGTTTTTTCCCTTCCAATGTTTCCAGTGAATACAGAGTAATTGGAGCGGAAGTAACAACCAGTAACATCTAATTGTTTTTAGAAGTTAAGATGCCAGAAGAATGATATTTACACATGCGGTGATAAGCATGCAAAGCAGCACTTAGACCCAGAATCTCTTTATTCTTCAGTACTCAGGTACAAGTTGGAATTTGTCAAAAGGGAAACATAATACAAACTACAGTAAATGTAGGGACAACACAACAGTATCAAAGCAAGATGCATACTTTATCACACAGAACAATAATCAGACTAAATAAACAAGAGACATATTATAATAATATGTGCAATAGCAATCTTGCTATGTATCTTGCTATGTAGTTCTGTGTGTAAGTAAGTGGTGCAAAATGTATAGAATGGAATATAAAGTGCAGTTGTGCAAACAGCAGTTCAGAAGTCCAAGCAACTACTCTACAAGATGCAAAGCATGCTTTCTTCTGTTATTGCAATGAAAGCAATACATACAAATATAAATATCAGTAGTTTTTATCCATAACATCAATAGTTGTTTGAGACAATATTGTTTCATAAAATTATTACTCTACAATTAGTCTATTCTTTCATGAAATCATTCTCTTCAACAAGCAAGCCATGCTGACTGACTGTCCCTGCTATGCTGACTCATTCATGTGGCATCCAGTTAATGACAGTGAATGACACATTTGAATATGGAAATGCATGAAATGATGGTTATTAAACCCCAAGGCAGTTCTGTAACAGCTGCATACAAATGTTCACTCTGTTACTTCTCAGATAAATGTCAATACTGGTGTAACTAGTGAACTGCTATTTAGTTAAACTTAGTTCTGTAGTAGTGTAGAGGATAATAGACAGATTAATTGATTATCAAAATAGTCAGTAATTGCAGCCTTAAAATAGCCTACATTTTAAAACAAAGAATAATATACTACCATGTCCATGTGTGCACACTACAACACTCCAAGCTTTTCTGCTTCGATGATGATGTAATGGCGCATCACTAACTTTTTTACAGCTTCTTATCTGATTATGAATTGATCGTACAGCAAAAAATTTCATGAAAGCATCGCACTAATAAAACACTGATCAGAGGTCATGTCACAAAATGAAATACATTTTTTATGTAATTTTCAAATTTAATTGTATTTTCAAAATGCAATTAATATTACTGGAAGCAATAATAGAAATACTCACACTGACTCCATCTGATGCTTGTGTTGTTGCCATGTGGTGAAATGAGACTTTGGTGTAAAAGGTAATTCCACCCAGTAGGCCTAGAAAAGATCATTGTTGGTTAGTACATTACTGTAATAATTAAACCTCATCAGACATGTTTAAATTAAAGATATGCATTATTTGTTGTGAAATGATAAATTGTGCTAAATAGCAATATCAGGTTATTACTGTGAAAGTTCCAGTGATCATTATACACTGCCTGGATTTAGCAAAGCAAATAGGTAAGAGCCTCCCATTGGATAATTACTGCATGGATGATTATGTCTCAGCTGGCAACAAGTTATTTAACCCTATCTGATGCAGTGAGTATCTTCTCATTTCTTAAACAACCATGTCGGAAGATACACTATATTGCCAAAAGTATTCGCTCATCTGCCTTTACACGCAAATGAATTTATGTGACATCCCATTCTTAATCCATAGGGATTAATATGATGTCGGCCCACCCTTTGCGGCTATAACAGCTTCAACTTTTCTGGGTAAGCTCTCCACAAGGTTTAGGAGTGTGTTTATGGGAATATTTGACCATTCTTCCAGAAGCACATTTGTGGGTTCAGACAGTGATGTTGGACGAGAAGGCCTGGCTCGCAGTCTCCGCTCTAATTCATCCCAAAGGTGTTCTATCGGGTTGAGGTCAGGACTCTGTGCAGGCCAGTCAAGTTCTTCCACACCAAACTTTTGGACAATTTCATGCTCCCAACTTTGTGGAAACAGTTTGGGGATGGTCCCTTCCTGTTCCAACATGACTGCGCACCAGTACACAAAGCAAGGTCCATAAAGACATGGATGCAAGAAAATGATCTAGAACAGTGTAATGGTAATACAGTTTTGTGAAAGTATTATATACCATGATGTTTCTAATATCTGCACACTCCTACTGAACACACACTGTGTACCTGTGAAACACACACACACACACACACACACACACACACACAAAGGCACATGTAGAGTAACACATCTCTGCTTCTCTCTTTCAGGTTGTCCCTCAGTCACATCGACTCCAAGAATGGAAAAATGGAAAAGATGACTGAATAAACACATCATAGTAAAAATGCTCCACAAATGGTCTTGGGCTTTATCATAGTACACAAATGTTTGTGTAAACGACTCACAGCAGCAGCAGCAGTAAAGGTGCTGTGTTGTAAAGCTGGTTAACAGTTAAAAAAAGTAAACACCTATAAAATTCCATCTCAATAATAAAGTATACTATATAATTTTTTTACAATTTTTATAATTTCAAACAAAATATACTTTGGAAAATTTTGAACACCCAGACATGTGTTAGTTTGAATTTGATAAAAAAAATCGTTTCATGAGTTTATCTTTGCGTACAAGAAGACTATAATAATAGGGTATGTTATTTATACTATGTAGTGAATTTCCCTGTTTCCAGCTTTCCCTCCATCAACAATTAGCTTCCATCAATGATCACTGAAGAGTAAATGGTGGCACAGGTATCAGGAGAGCATTTTTTTAGTTCTTGAAAATTTTGATTAATGTTTGTTGTTAAGACGATTAAAAATGTTTGCAATTTTGCGTTTGGCCTTTTTTTGCCCGAGGAGTGTATGTATAGGTTTATGTGAAGAAGGAAGATTTTTTTGAAGACACTATAATAGCACAGAATAAAATGGACTAGAATACTGTTGAGTTATACCAGAATAGAAAATAATATATTATTTATAAGAACATCATTTTGGCCGTGATACCACAAATCACCTTATTACACATTTACAAAATACTAGAACTTCTATCATGAACGCAGTGGTGGTAAGTAGCCATAAAA
Source organism: Notoglanidium macrostoma (assembly GCA_030068235.1). Lineage (NCBI taxonomy): Eukaryota > Metazoa > Chordata > Actinopteri > Siluriformes > Auchenoglanididae > Notoglanidium > Notoglanidium macrostoma. The sequence goes on from JAQQZR010001326.1 coordinate 3,258, forward strand.
TAGACATAAATAAAAGGGTTATGGATGGAACAACTGTCATTTAGGCTACTGCTTATAAATATATGCAAAAACAAAGTTTAAAACAACTGAGTGCATGTATTAGACAAACAACAGTATTTACAGAGTTGCCAAGTCTTTTCAGAGGAAAAATCTAGATGTCTAGAAATCGCTAAATGATGTCATATACTAAATTGCAGATTAATCTATTCATAATTATCAATGACCTATAAAATATTAATTGGGACAGAGGAACAAGGACGTTTTATACTTAGAATATAAAAATTCATAGTTTAATCAGAGTAGAAAAGAACTATCCCTTAAATAAATTATTTCTTAACGAAATAAGTTGTCTTTGGTCATAAAACCACATGCTTAACTTTTACGCATTAACAAAATAGTCTCCTATACTCTCTATCAAGAACGCAGGCAAAAAGAAACAGTGACGGTGAGCTGTGAACGGTACAGGCAGGAGGGAGGTTTTTATCTTGTTAACGTCACAAAGAAGGGGCGGGGAGACAGAACGGTGATTGGTCCGTTAGTGTGTTAGAGAGTTAGTGATTAGAAGCGCATGACGACATAATGACATACTGCATGGCGTGGAACGAACCTGATCTTATTTCTGAAAGATTTGCCATCGCAGTAGGTTTGTCGCTAAAGGCTGTTAGGAAATAAAGTCGAAAAAGTGTCTAAAACTGGGCCGGTTCTAGACAGGCATATATGAGGGAGCAGACAGAAATGTGAAGGGGGCACATGGTGGTGACGGAGGCGGGAAAGGGGTGGGGTGGTGGTGAACTGTTTTTGTCATGTAATTGGATTGCACTTTGTCAAGCTTCTACCCTAAGACCTGTCCAACTTGGGTGTCCCACCTGAAGGCTAAGCTTCTGCTGGTGTAGCTCTTAGAGTCACTGAGGCACGCAAACCCCCTGACCACAATTAGGTGGCAATCCCTCAGGGGGAAAACTGAAAAATAAAATGACAAAAAATAAAATAAAATAAGATATTCCTCATTAGATTATAACAACGAAACATGACATTTACCTTAATTGGATGGCCTATATCAAATATATTCGAACCCAACAATAACACTTCTCACTATTGCCAATATTAACAAAACTAAAAAGGGTAGGCCAAGTTATAAAAAAAATAAATAAATAAATAAATTCACCAAGTCTTGAAAAATAAAACTGAAAAATAGAATAAAAAAAATAAAATAAAATAAAGAATAAAATAAAATATCCATCCAGATCTTTACAACCAACAACATAAAATGTATCTTAATAGAATGGCCTAATTCTCAAATAAATTTGCAAAATAAAGTAAGAATAAAATATGACCTCTCAATATAGCCAATATTTACAAAACTAAAAAGGCTTGTTTATCTCACGAGTCGCTAGGATTTTGACGACAGAGACTTAAACTGCTGCTTCCTTAAAGCGCCCGCTGTTGCGCAGCTCCTTTTGCTCCGCCCTGCTTGAGAACCTGACACCGGCTCATTTGCATACTAACAGTGATTGGCTGTTTAGGCGCCGGGTGAGTGCTGCAGAGTGCTGTGTGCGCCTGCGCACTCACAGAGCACGGAGGGAAAGAGCGAACAGGAGGTGATCATCTCATTTGTGCCTTTTCCAGTGAATTTTTCAGCTACTGTAGTAAATCTTGTCCATATTCAGTTTGTGGAAAATCTATTATTTTCTTTCTCAACTTCTAAAAGTTTAATTTAAGGGGGCAGGACGTTTGTTTAAGGGGGCGTTGCCCCTTCTTGCCCCCTTAGAGCCGGTCCCGGTCTCAAAAGTCACCAAGGTGCTTCTAAGAGTGAGAAGCGCGAGAGCTGAGACTCAGAGCAGGATGGCCAAGCTGTGTCATGGACCTCCGTGGCTGATCTGTAAGTAAAACGTTATTTTCCTAATCCTCAAACCATGTACGTAATTAAATTGTAACTTTTGTTTTATAAATATTACTTAAGTCTATGCGCAAAACTGTCTGCCATGGATGTGTCATTTTTCGCAGGGATTAGGGGAGGAATTAGATTAGTTTAAAATGATGTAGTCATTAATAAATTTGAGTAAATGAAGAGCACTCCCTGCAAGACAGAGTTATCTAAACAATCAGCAGAGAGAGAGGCACACCGTCATCCAGTGACATGGTGAGAGGACAATAAATGACAGTTCGACGGGAAAGTGTGAAGGTGCTGAAAAGCTAAGAGAAAAGAAACAAATGTTTGCAGTTACATTTTAAAAACTGAAACCTAAAAAAATGCATCAAAATGTCGTAGGGTTTCCCTTTTAAAATTTTTTCAGTCGGAGACAACAGAAAAATAACAAAAAAACAAAAAAAAACCAGGCTACCTGGAAAACCGACATAATATATTTTTTAGTTTGATCCGAGGTTCATTTTTGTTTTACAGTGAGTTGTATAAAATTGACCAATACATTTTTGGCTTTGGTTATAATACATTTATATCTTTACTTTTCGTATACAGCCATCTGCACAGTGGTGGTGCTTATTTCTGGTGGAGAAGGCAGTGAGTGCTATACCGAGCACCATCCTAACGGCTCAGTCGCATGTTATATTAATGAAACTCAGAAGTCTCAGCAGTCAGAATCAGGACTACATCACTACAGCTGGAGTATTCATGTGAGTAAATATTAAATGTTGTCCATTATATCTCCATTTTTGAGTTACTTTTCTGTTTGTTATTAATATAGCAAAATCAGATATTTTTTTTTATGGGTCAGTCTTAGGAGGGGGTAATGTCTGAATATTTGTTTAGCATTCTTGCATCTCTGATTAGGTTCAGTTCAGTCATGATGTGCAGCTTTGTATGTTAGCTAGTAACTGGCTTCCAGATTGACTCCCATTGAAGCAACTAACAAAATTATTATATTCTCTTTTAGCTACTATTGTCTCTTATTCATTGCCAATAAGCTTATGAAATAAGATTACATAATATATTATAATACACTATGTGGCCAAAACTGTGTGGACACCTGAGTATCCATCACACCCACATGTGGGCTTTTGCGAAACTTTGCCACAAATATGGAACCACACAAGTGTCTAGAATGTCTTTGTATTAGCATTACAATTTCCCTTCACTGGAACTATGGAGCTCAAAACTATTCCAGCATGACAATGCCCCGGTGTATCAAGTAAGGTCCATATCCGTAGGCTGCACAGAGTCACAACCCAACTGAACACCTTTGGGATGAACTGGAGCTCTGACTGCACCACAGGCCTCCTCACCCAATATCAGTGCCTGACCTCACTAATCTTGTGCCTAAATAAATATATCCCCACATCCATGCTCCAAAATCTAGTGTAAAGCCTTCCAAGAATACTGGAGGTTATTATAACAGCAAAGGGAAATGAAATCTGTAAAGGGAAGTTCAATAAGCATATATGGCTGTGATGGTCAGGTGTCCACATACTTTTGGCCATATAGTTTACATAGGGTGAATTCTGACATTATCAATTTACTTGCTATTAAAAAACAATATTCTTCAATACACAAATGATCCAGTATTATTTTTTACTCAATCCCTCAATCCTCGACATTTTGACTATATACATGTAAAGTAAAGCAAAAATGAAATCTCTAAAATTATACTGACATTCTCTTTACATCTCAACAGCAATAAATAAATCAAATGCCCTAACAATTAAAAAGAAAAAACATCTGTCATCTGTGGCAATCACAGGGCTGTGAAAAGCCTGGCCAATCAGTTAATTCTGTCTGAAAGAAATGATTGGATGGCTTACCTGCCTCTCTACCTACCTACTTGCCTACCTGTGCCCACTCTGCCCATGCACTCATTGCACATAACCCGATTCTTCCACAAGGCTAGGCAGTCATATTGCAGCCAAATTGCTGAAAATGGCGAGCTAGTCGACGCCTGCGAGTACTAACAATATCCGTGATTGTTGTTTACATTCATTATGATAATGTTTGGTGTATTTTTATACATAAATGAGACATGATGCTCAATGCTCTCACTTATCCACTTGTCCTCCAGCAGTATTCAGGCAGTGTGCATTCATTCCCAGTGTGGGATTTATCAGGTGGATACTTTCAAAATCTACCATACACTTGCTGGTTTCTCCAAAATTACATACCCTAACTTTAAACTAAGTAAAAATCTCTACATACTAAATAAATAAGTTGTACAAAAGTTTAGACTTTTTAGATCAGGAAAGAATTTAAATGCTGCCGACTTAAACCAACTTTAGCTGATGTCCCAATACGCCCAGATTCACACTAGCACATAAGCTCTCTTATATCATACACTAGCATTTAGGAAAATTACTGGAATAATTAAATCAGTACACAACTAAACTACACGAACAACAACATTGTAGTCTGATAACAAATATAAATACAAGGTTTTTTATTTTGTATCGACATTTTTAACATTGTATATGTGTCTGTGTTTTTAGGATATTGTGCATGCCAATGATGAAAAATCCAACAATGACACTGTTCAAAGCTGGGGTCCTCATTATATCACATTTAAGAGCTGCTATGAGAATGTTACCTACAAGAATGCACATAGTGGGGTGAGTAATAAAGTTTTTATCATCTGCACATTTTAGACAGTGTAGGTAATGATATCCACACAGCATACAGACATTCAACACTGAGGTTGAGGCACATTACACCACCACATCCTTGATTATTTTCCAGTAACAGCACAACTTATTGTGTTTTATTTATTGGTAATCAGTCACTAAAGTAAAAACAAAAGAGATTATTCCTTTTAAATAACATTTTTTGTAATAGCATCCAGACATAATGGAGAACAAAGATGAGAAGTTAACAAGATGTATACTATCTTAACGTATGTCATGTAATGACTGAATGTGTTTATCTGTTTCTCTATGTTTATTTCTACAGAAACCCATCAGCTGTCTGTGTGAGTATAATGTTAAAATCCTTCAGACTGTAGATTTCTAATGCAGCGGGATTATTTACAATACTGAATCCCATAGACAGATGGCAGCATAAGAAAAAGATATTAAAAGATTAAAAAGATAAAAGCTACGACACAAGTAATTTTACTGCTGTTTACACTTGATAGCTGTGCTATGGGAGGTGAAGGTGCCTGAAGATTCTGTGAATGTTCCTATTTTATTATATTTAGCCCTTAAATCAGGTGTAACCTCTACACACATAGATGATTATGGTGAAAAGCGTATCACTTTAATGTATATGTGCATATAAAGTCATTGTTCTGCCTTACAGATGACTGTTCCACTAAGCCGCTTCCTGAAGGTGAGTCTCTTCGTGTTATAGGAGCTTTGGCAATGTGGAAGCCAGTGTAAAGAAAATAATTTGCTATCTCTAATAATAAGTGCTTATATGTTTCATATAAATAAACACAACATGAGACATTCATGATCCTATGGTAACACGAATTGTAGGTGCATATTCTTCAAGTTTAATGTCATGTTTAAATGACTGAGTGCTTACTGACACTGGTTCTCTCCTTTTTTTGCATTCTTATGCAACTCTGTGATTTATCAGATAGAGATGTATATTAAAGACAGTCGAAAAATTTTTTTACAGGGCTGGATGTAGCCTGGATTGATTGGAGGTGAATTCATAATATCCACATGAGCATATTTTATGATCATTCATGCCAAAAAAATATAATATTTGTATTGTGATGAAGAACCGCAGGCTTCTTGCCATATATTCATTAATGTTGACACTACCATTCAAAAGACGAGTAGGGCAGCGTTCCTTTAGCTGAATACTATCCTTTACACATGTAAATGTATTAATTAAGCAATCAATTAATTGGTCCATGTACAACTAAGCAACAGATGTCAAACACATTCTGCAAGGGCCATATCAGTACTTTGTACAACAAGACCCAGAAGAGTGGTAACATAAGGCTATTAGTAATTGTAATCTGAAACTGGAACAGGACATTTCTACAAAAAGATAAGGTGACTAATTAACTAACTATTTAAATATTTAGATCTAACTATGTAACTACTGAAACATTTGCACTATAGGATGAGAACAGTTGTTATACTGATTCAAGTTTTTAACTAATACATTCCTTTTTTAAATCACATTTTATTGGCTACCAGCTGCTATGGTGAGAAACAGGATTAACCAATTGGGAGTCTCCTTTTTCCCTGTTTCTGTTTAAAAGCTACTAGTTAGAAAAAGTAGCGTCATTATAAGCACAGAGATATTGACATAAAAGCCAGTGAAGTAGCCTAATGGAGGTTTACTAAAGTAAGAAGAAAAGAAAAGTAGATCAGGTATAAGGTGTAGTTTCCCTCTGTTATTAACGTGCTACTTTAACCATTTCATTGGAACGGTTACAAAGATTTTATTGGTAGGTTTCACGCTCCCCTCTACCTGTGAATATAACAACAGTGTTAGCTTGTAGCAGTAGCTTGCACTAGCTCAGCTGCAGCTGGTACTGCAAAATATATAAGCAATGCTGATTCCATCTTCAAATCAGTTAAATCGGTCTACCACTTATTCTCTAGTGTGTACTAGGTGTAACAGTTATACATTTTAATTATTTTTTTTTAATTCCTTGAGCCCACACCACCCTCCTATTCCTGCCTGTGTTCACAAAGCTAGGCCCCAGGACCTACGTTGGCCTGTAGGATAGAATAAATTGACCATAAAATGACTGACAGGAGGCCCATCAAAACGCAAACAAGCATTCCAGACCAGAAGTCAGTTTCAGTTAGACACCATAGGGCCTTGATTCTCAGATGAGATCTGAGAAACAGCGTTGTGCTAGCACAGCACTTCTGAACTTTGTTTAATATATATTACGTACGAATTTTAGGTTAGACAACAAACAAATGTTGCTTCATTTTGTGCCTTTTATGATTAATGAGGATCGTACAATATGTGAGTAGGGAAGTCACATTATGTCACTTTCTACAGATGCAGATTAGTATTTTGTCCCCCCTAAATTGCCCCTTCAACCCAGTGTTGAGTCACAAGGTCTAACCTGTCCTCTCCATTGCAAAAGGTCTGGCTACATTGGTCAGGTCTTAAATAGTATTAAAAAGCCTAGAATTTCATTTCAAAAACAGCAACACCACAAGGCACCTTGGCCACTAAAGAATTTTGTGTGAATCAAATCTGTTATCCTATGGGATTAAACAAGATGAAAAATAGCTATGAGAATAAGGTAACCAACTGACTGACACTGCAGTATTTGGGGAGGAAACTATATTTAAATATATGTTTTCTATAATAAGCCATTACTGTTTATATGTTTTCAGGTCGACCCACTGGTTACCTTCAGGCTACCACACAGCCCCCCCTGAACAACATAAATATGGGTGTCGGTGGTGTTTCGGGGATCATTATCTGTTGTGTTGGAATCCTTGCTGTTTGCTTTATTGTTTATAAGTGTAGGCAAGAGGTTCGAATGTGAATCACTCACATAGCTCTCACTTATTCTTTAAATGATCATTTGACTATTCTCTCTAATAGAATGTTAAATTGACCAGTTTCTAACACATGTTAATGCGCCATGTACAGATGGTTTCAAAATAGAAGCGATTCCTGGTGCAGACGTGACTACAGCCAAGCAAGGCAGGACCCCAACGTCAGCATTTCTCAAACTGCCTGACAGCCTACAAACATGGCCACCTTGGACTGCAACTCCCGTCATGCACACTCAACTGCTGCTTCTTCACCTGCCGGGTGTGGCCGCCTCCGCCCACCTGATGAGATCATCAACCAGTAACTGTAATTAGCTGTGCTAGAAGCGGTATCATGGAGCTCTGCGTCTCTTCATAGAGCTACACTCCGCTACATGAGGCCCATTCTGTGTTTTTTGTACTGCTTGAAATTGCTGTGGTTGATTGGTTTGTGTATGTGGTGCTTAATACTGGTTTGTTTTGACCTTGGCCTGTATGTAGACTATGAGTATTGGTTTGTTCCACCTGGTTATGTTCACTTGATTGTATATATACTATTACCACTCTGTAAATAGCTACCTTCTGCATATATGTACGTATGTTCCTTTCATCGGTAGTAGGGGCATGGCTGCTGTTTTTGTTGGATGTGGGTTTGCTCTTGTTTATGGCTAGGGAGTTAGCGCAGTACACTGTCTTTTGTTTCTCTCCCAGTGACTTTTGTTTATTATTTTGGCCTGGGCCTACCCTGAAGTTAACCCTGGTGGTTTACTCCTGCACTGCTTACAATTTATGTACAGTTGTGGTCAAAAGTTTACATACACTTGTAAAGAACATAATATCATGGCTCTCTTGAGTTTCCCGTTAT
>JAQQZR010001327.1:0-11519 GCA_030068235.1 Notoglanidium macrostoma
AACTGTGAAGATGCCGTTGGACTGCTGTTGACATGAGCGGTTCTGCTACAATGGCATAGGACTCAAATCACCACGAAGAGTCTTGCACTCTAAACTTGACCCTAGTAAAGGGTATTAGTTGTAATTGCACTATACAGTGTGACCCAAATGAGGATAGGTTCCCTTTTGAGTCTGGTTCCTGGTTCCTGGTTTCTTCCTTTTGCCATCTAAGGGAGTTTTTCCTTGCCACCGTCGCCGTCACCACAGGCTTGCTCATTAGGGATATATCCAGATAAATGTATAGATATAGAAAGTTTATATTCAGAATTTATATACTTCTGTGAAGCAGCTTTGTGACAATGTCTGTTGTTAAAAGTGCTATACAAATAAAATTGAATTGAATTGAATTGAACCAAGTTGCCCTCTCATATCTTATGCCTTCATGGTGTATTACATTTTTGTTGTTTTCATGTCCTTTTTACTTTCTCATTATGTCATATTGCCATTAGCTTTATCATTTAACATAGTTAGATTATATTTAAGGCACTGCACTAAGCATTCTAGCTGCAGTTTGATATACACACACACACACATTGAGATGTTGGGAGGGGTTGATTGCATATTAGACACGCACTCACGCACACTGACAAAGGGACATGCTTTGTTTCTTATTTTAACTTTACTTGTCTATCTGTGCCTGTCTCGTATTCTAATCAAATGCATCTCATATTCTAATTAAATGTCACACATACAAACTTACACTTATGCACATGCATACAAACATCTTACAAAACTTGTGGCTCTTGAACTGTCTACATTTATCCGTATTGGTGTTGCCACTCTGTCATTATTAGAGTAACCCAATGGCAACAAATATTAAGCAAGGTGAATACATCATTCTGGTAAGCAGCACATTTGCAACACTTTGAAATTTGTTTAATTTGTGCATAATTGTAAAATATCTTATAGAAAATATTACTGTGCTAAGTGTGAGCCAGTGAAATTCATGATTAAATGGGGGGTTGAAACATTTCTGCAGGTAATACATGCATGTTTCCTTCTCCTTCTCTCTCTAAGGAGAGAAAACTGACACTCAAATGTCAGTGCAGTGTGCTCTCCACATTGAGGATTTCGTCACTGAGAGCAGGCGGGAGATAGGTGATGGGTCCAGTATAACACAGTCAACTCTTAGCTCAGGCATGGGATCAGGAACTGGCACTGGCAAGACTGTAACTGGAATGGGCTTAGAAGCAGGCTATGTGACTGGAAAAGGAGCAGGCTGTGCAACTGGAACAGGCTTAGTGGCTTGCACTGAAATGGCTCCCTGGCTTGAACTGGAACTGAAAGGCTTTGAGACATTATGGTCACAGGAACTGGAGCGGGATCTGTGACAGGAACTGGAGTTGGAAGGGGCTCCATGAATGGAACTGGAACTGGAGCAACTCAGACTCGGGTTCATACATAGGCATGATCATGGGCTCAGGCACAGACTTGGACTTGGACTCATGGATCGACTTGGATTCAGGTATGCACTTGGATTTGGGCATGAGAATATGCTTAAACCTGGGCATGGTGACCACATCATCTTCAAAGCCTGGTGGAGGGGTGATGATGTCATCCTTGAAACCTGGCAGAGGGGGACAACATCATCTTTGAAACCAGGAGCACCAGGAGAATTTGTATCTTTCTCAGCCTCTCTTGGAGGCTCTGGAGTACAGGCTGCCTTCTCAGCATGCCAAGGGAACTCTGGAGCGCACTCGCTGCTGCAGGCCTCCCCATCTGCATTACTGATGCTCAGGTGTTCCACTTTCAGAAGTTAATTGGCTGGCTGTGGGATGTGCTGACCCCATGAGCCATTGGACCATGCACCGGACGCATACGTCCTCAGATGGCATTGGCTCTACCAGGCCTTTGAAGAGTATATCTGTACATCCTATATACTGTATGTTATAGTAATATAACAGCTTGTTTCACAGTTCTTTACATTTACGTGAAGAAAACATTTTTATGTTCAAACCTGAAACTCGCCAACAAAAATGAGGAGTCCAGAGACTTGCCACTCACTGGAGCAGACAAACAGAACCCCAGTTTTGCATTGATGCAGATTGAGTAGGGCATGGCCATTTTTATCAGTCTTTTCCAATTTTGGGCATAACTGGTGGAGGTGACAAAGACTTAGCCAGATAATGGTAATAATTTAACAGCCTATGCTTCTAGTGTTTTTGTATCTTATATCTAAATAATTGCACATTTGTGGAGTTCATTTATGTATTCATTTTACTGATGTTTTGGATCAGTCAGAGTCAAGCACCAGTTGTGTTCAGCCTTTGACTAGACGAACTAGTCTGGAGCCAGACCCAGAGAGTCAGGCAATCACAAGCTGTGAGAGGGCGCATGCATCCTCCACCCCCATGCTGACTAAACATCCATTGTCTGTTTTCTGTATTAAATAGACTACTGGACAAATATTAACGTGTTACATCTTAGAGGCGATGAATGAGCTCTCCTTCCTGTAGCCCTCGGATGGTGCTGTGTATTTATCCATTACTTATTAATTCTGACTGCATTACAAGGTGTGCAGTGGCTCAAAGAGGAAAAAAACAGTATATTTGTGATCACTTACGTTGAGAGCTACATAATGCCCCATGAAATGTCACATTTTGTGAATATGAAAGTATTAGTATTTTGTAATATGTATAATGGGTATTATTAACTCACTCTAATGTGAGCTCAAATACTTTTACAACATATTCAGTGTTGGGATATGTTTTTTTTTTTTTTAACTTTTGACTTCATGAAAATGTTCATGTTGACCCCAGCTGATTGATTACATTAGCCTGATAAGTAAGGGCTAATGTATTTATTTGTGGATTTCTTGTTGTTTATTTGACTTTTCTGTTATGTGTGAATTATGTGTTAATTATTCAGATTATGCAACAGAAACACCATCATAGACCTTTCTCATAGAGCTGTATGCATCGCTCACATTCTGAGTGAAAAATCAAGTATTGCCTAAGGCACAGACTGGTTTGCATAAGTTTTGCAAATAAGCAGCTGAGTTTGGAAAAAGGAATGGAAAAAGGTCAGCTGAGAGGCACAGAAGCAGAATAAAGACATAACATTGATATTTTGTCTTCAAATTTCAGCTCTCTTCTTATACACTATTTCAAGACTGCTTAATAAACACATAGTAAGGGAGAAATCGTTACATATTAGGTTGTCACTTTCTAAGACTGACTGCATTCTCACCATGTGAACCCTCGCGTTTCTCGGTCTTGCCATAATTTATATGCCTAATTTTCTAGCATCTACTACAAACACTTGGAGAGAGAGATAGTTTCTCGTCTGATTTGCCTAATGCATTTTGCTATTGGATGTGTGGTATAGCTAATGTGTAGCTATAGATAGATAGAGCTATAGGTAGAGACAACCTTCTTACATTCGCCTCTTATCTTAACTTTCTCCTCTCTTCCACTATCCTTTCCATCAGTGGTACCTTTATTAGCCATGCAGCGATGCAGGCTAAGCTAAGCTAGTGCATAGGGTTGTCATGCGTGTTACCTAATTGCATCACTGTTAAATAAGCCAGGGAGTTCCTCCCATGTTGAGTGAATCTTCTGTGTTGACTCCGTTTCTACCGGCGTACGAGACAAACGCCACATTGGTGTCAGAGGTGAGGATTATGGAGAGGACAATGCAAGAAGAAGAACTCACTCACCAGCTCGAAGGAGCAAGGCCAAGAGGGAGAAGTCCTGGAAAGAAAGCCACGCTTTGCGAAGAGGCTGAGCATTTCCCCGACGGCTCCATCGTGCCCAGGCCGACACGACAACAAGGGATCTTCCAACCGCCAGCAACGGAAGGTGGATGGCAAGGTGTCAGCGAGCGGGAACCGGCCACAGCAGGAAGCGGTGCGCCAGTGAGACTTCCACTGTATCGAAGGGATGGACCTCCGGACTCTTATATAACCCAGGTCCGGATGGTAGCGGAGTTCAATGGCTGGTCTTCAGCGGAGATGGCAGTGCGAGTCGCTCTGTCCCTCAAAGGGGAAGCACTGCAGGTACTGAGCGACCTCCTGCCACACGAACGGCAGAGCTGGGACTGCCTGGAGGGTGCCCTGGAGCACCGTTTTGGCCAGCGAGTTCATCGCAAAGAGGCACGCGCGCAGCTGGTGAGTCCATGGCGCCGGAAGACTTGGCACATTCGCAGCAGATCTCCAACAGGTAGCGCAGCAAGGCCACTCCTCTTTTCCGGCCGCCGTGCAGGATGAACTGGCGCTTCAGGCGTTCCTACGAGGACTACAACCAGAGAGGCTGGGAGAGCATGTGCGGCTCACCGGGCCCCGTACACTGACAGAGATGGTAGAGCTAGCTGAGCGTGCAGAAGCCGTGCTGGGGAGGTCACGGCCTGCGACCATCGCCAGACCCCGGGTCCGACAGGCCGAACTGGAGGACAGCGGCGACGATGGGAAAGTCTGCAAAGGCGGGCGACACGCAAGGGGCTGCGGGATGCTGTTTCCGCCGGGCACATCACACGCTACTGCCCGGCTCCAGCGCCTGTGGACCGCGTACTCAAGCCGCAGTTAAAACTAGCGCGGGACGGCATCGTGGGGGTGATGCCGTCCGTTGATGTTTTTATCTTCCCTGTTGATGGATTATATTCGCGGGTCGGTAGTGTGGACCGGAACTGTGGATTATATTTGGGTTGCAAGCTGGACGGTACCGCGTGTCAGGCACTGGTGGACACGGGATCTACGGTCTCGCTTATTCGAACTGGACTGCTTCCAGACAGGGTTTTTTTGCGAGCATTCCGGAGCAAAGAGCTGCTAAGTGGCGGATCACTACAGTCACGGGTGAAAGCAAGTTAATGCATTGTCGGAGATCGGTGAGCGTCACTCTGGGAGAGACTCTGTTGGAACATTCTTTTCTCATGGGAAATATTTCTGATGACTGTATCCTGGGGTTGGATGTGCTACGAGAACTGGGTGCAGTTATAGACACGGTGGGTGGCTGTGTGCGCTCTCGCATTGGAATACTGCCATTACTGAATGGGGGCGGCAAGAGTTTCCAGTTCCGGCGGCTAGCCGGAGATGTACTAACCCAGAAGCACCTGCAGGGGGCTCAGAGCGACCGCGGCTCCCATCACATCGTGCTGGTCGGCTTCATGGTAATGCTGACACGCTATCTCGTCGCCCGTGTTCCGGGCAGGAATGTAAACATTGTGTGCGAGCAGAGGCCAGGGGGAAAGAGGCGGACAGTGAGTGCATACTGCAAGGACTGAGATGGACATACTGTACTCAGACGGAGTTTTGAACAGTGTTGCAGTGGTTCCGAAACGGGCAGCGACCTGTATGGTCTGTCATTGCGCAGGAGGGGCCAGAACTGAAATCTCTGTTCTCTGGTGGTCGAACATCGAACAACTGAGCTTTTTTACCGGCGCTGGAGGCAGCCAGCGGGAAAGGGAGACTGCCTACAGCTTCTGGTTCCACAGAAGCTGTGCTCTCTATCATTGACTCTGGTACACGGTACTGTGGGTGCGGGCCATTTCGGAATAACAAAGACTTTGAACCAGTTGCGGTCATGATTTTACTGGCCGGGGTGTCACACGGACGGCGAAATGTTTGTCCACCACTGCGATGCATGTACAGCAAAGAAAGGGCCTGCTCAACGTTCCCACGCGCCTCTGCAGGAGTATAGGGTGGGGGCAACCATGGAACGTGTGGGGGTGGATCTAATTTTCGGACCACCGCCAGAGCCAGAGATAGCTGCTCAATCGGGTTTGGATTATTTCTTCCGGTTACGGGACCATTTGCGCCTGGTGCATGAAAGCGCGCGTCGGTCACTGGAGGAGGCCGGTATAAAACAGCGTCGAGCTTATGACGTGCGTGCAAAGGGCCGAGACTTTGGGGCTGGGGAAAAGGTGTGGGTATTTCGTCCAGCTCGAAAGAAGGGACTGGCACCCAAACCCATGTCTCACTGGGTGGGTCCATGCACGGTGTTGGAGCGTCTGTCTGACGTGGTGTATCAGGTATGGATGAAGAACCGAGCCCGAGTGGTGGTACTGCACCGAGATCATTTGGCACCCTACCAGCCTCAGAGTGCTAGCCCCGTAGTGGATTTACAAGACAGCGGGCCAGGGAAGTGTGAGCGCACCCCTGTTGTAAAGGAGCGCCCACGGTGAGCGTTTATGTCGTCCCGTCATTTATCAGACTTTATCAGGTAGGGGCAATGTGACGATTATTGGGTCAGGGGCGAGTTTTCCCAGCGTGCTGTTCGGCACGGGTTTTGTCTTTGGGGTTTTTCTTATAGTTTTGGGTTTTCTAGTGTTGTTAATGTCCTTTTCTGTGTGTTCTATGTGTGGGGAATGTTTATTGGGGGTAAGCTAGCCAGTTTTGTGTTGACATGGTAAGCTACCGTCCTTCATGTGCGCGTAGCTTAAAGTTGGTTCAGCGATGCAGGCTAAGCTAAGCTAATGCATAGGGTTGTCATGCGTGTTACCTAATTGCATCACTGTTAAATAAACCAGGGAGTCCCTCCCATGTTGAGTGAATCTTCTGTGTTGACTCCATTTCTACCGGCGTACGAGAAAAACGCCACAATATTATAAACACCAGTATAATGAAAGAATGAAAAAATGAAAGAAAGATGGTGGGAATAATCTGTCTGCTGACTGGACACGGAAAAAAATGAAAAGCAGTAAAACAGAAAAAGAGAAGAAAGATAAATAAGGGCAGAGGCTGGATGCAAGTGAATGTGGGTTTATATTATATATATATATTGTATGGATGTATGGAATGAAACTCTGAATGTATGGAATGATTTTGGTGTGATTTCTTCCCTTTTTCTGATTTCACAAATCAGCACAATAATAATAAGCCATTATTTGTATTATTTGTAAGTATTGAATAAATAAATTATTAATATATTGTGTATATCACAATAAATTGTGATGAACAGTAAGTACAAAATTGAAAGAAGTTCTTGCACCCTTCCATGTTGCTGTAAACACACAAGTAACAATCATGAGCCTTACTTCAGAGAAATGCATTTCTGTCAGCATGAAATGAGGCAAGCCAAGGTTAGCAGCATTCAGGACTCTGTCACTGAGTGATGTCTCTGTGCAGAGGGACTCGTGTTAACCATAAAGTGACAATGGTCATACCTAACAATCTGTGTTTCTCTCTCTGTGTTGAGCTACACATGCTACTCCTGAGATATCAGTGATCCTGAACCCTTCTACTCCCCAGACCTGCCTGATCCATCCTGATGCATAACTTCTAGTTGGAGTTCTCCTCCCTTTGTCTTGCAGAGGATGGCCTCATATTGACAGTCTAAAGATACGATAAAAAGAAACTGTGAAGGTGGCGTTAGACTGCTTTTTACAAACAAATGCTACAATGGCCTTGCCCTAGGAATGCAATTGCCATGAACAGTTTTGCAAATCTATATTAAGAAGTTAAAAAAATACACTTCATTTTACAACTGTAGGGAATTTTCCAGCTAGACAATTGCATTTTTTGAGCATGTAGCACACAGTTGTAGAAGGGAGTTTTGTTTATTATCGCTCAATCCAGTGTCACCAATAAGTGGATGGGTTACCTTTTGAGTCTGGTTCCTTTTAAGGTTTCTTCCTCAGGAACTTTTTCCTAGCCAGTGTCATTTCTGGCTTGCTAATTAGAGATGTATTTATAAATTTGTAAATTTAAAATTTATATCTGGAATTTATATGATTCTATAAAGATACTTTATGACAATGTCCATTGTTAGAAGAACTATACAAACAAAACTGAATTGAATTGAAACTCAGAAATATAGAAAATTTGAATGGGTTGATAAAATTTCAAGCATCACTGTATACTGGTTCAGCACAGCACAGATGGCGAACAGTCCACCTGATGGGACAACAAGGTTTGATGGCTGGAAATGATCCATCCTCCTCAGAATTTGCAATGCCCTTGAATATTTCTTTCAGTATATCTGGCTATCCAAACAAAATCCACAACTCATAAAAACACTTCACAGACTTCTGAATATCAGTAGAGACCGTACAAGCTTGCACTGTGAAAAAGTTTACAGTCACAGTGGACATAAGGAGCTAGCAGTTTTAATTTCCTAATACTGACCTGTGCTCCTGAATATTTGCCTGCCATATTTGCATGTCTACCTATCTCAGGCAAATTGAAGCAAACAACTCTTGCCATATTCTCATCTGAAGTCACATAACCTCTGTGAACTTTCAATGTACAACCAAATCAGAGTCAAAAGACCTCAAACACAGTGCCTCTTTTCATTTGCCTGACACATCTCATGTCCCATCCATCATCACTGAGACCAGGAATTATGAAAGTGAAGGACTGTCTTCTGCAATGCCCCTAATTATGGAATACCACAAGTGTAGGAATCCTACCTCTCAACCATATAGCACGACAAGGGTCATCTTCTGATTTGTATTTCAGCAGCTGATCAAGATTTCCCCCACCAGAATGATGTTTCCTAAGAGGTAAACCCTGCCTTGCCAACATCTGCACAGCACCAATTATTTTTAGCAGACATTCCTTTGCTTTGTCTTGCTGTGATGCACCAATGCTAGACAGCGGTGAATAAACTGGCTGGACACACCTATTCATTCAAAGGTTTTTCTTTACTTTGAAGTCATCAACATTATGAAATAACATATATAAACAATATTTTAAACAAAAAACGTCTTAAAAAACAAAATGTTTCATATTTTAGATTCTTCAAAGTAGCCAGCATTTAACTTGATGAAGCTTTGCACACTATTTGCATTATGTTAACCAGCTTCATGAGGTCGTCACCTTGAACACTTTTCATTAACAGCTGTGTCTTGTCAAAAGGTCATTAGTGGAATTTCTTGCCTTCTGAATGTGTTTGGGATCATTAGTTGTGTTGTGTGGAGGTAGTGTTGGTGTACAATAAATAGCTCTATTCCACTACTGGAGAAATACATATTATGTCAAGAACCGCTTAACTAAGTAAAAAGAAATGACAGTCCTTCATTATTTTAAGAAATTAAGTGACTTTTAAGAAATAAAAATAAAATAAAATCATTGAATTACAAGGTGTGCCAAAATTGTTGGCTGTAAGTGGGTCTAACAAAACAGAAAGACACAATACAAATACAAGAAATATATCTTTCTGGATATACAATAAAAGTTTGTCCTCCATGTGCAGAAAGGGGAACTAGTTTGGTCTAATTAGTGTAGCAAAAGTGTGTGTGTGTGTGTGTGTGTGTGTGTGTGTGTGTGTGTGTGTGTGTGTATGTGGCTTGCTTTACCCATGCACATTTGAAACTATGTACAGTTGAAGTTATAATGTTCTGTAGAAAATTAAAATAGTCAAATCTGCTTACAAGCAAATAGCATGGCTCTATTAAACGTGATCTATAAGTTATTTGTACTGCTTGTTCTTCTAATAAACTGAACACCTGTTCATTTTTTTAAATAAATAATTGATGAATTGTTATTTCATTTTTGGCTGAGTTATTTTAATCCAAAGAACATTATAAATGTACAAAAAGTGTGAACATAATATCAGGGTTAAAGCCAGATGAAATAAATACAGGTTGCATATTCTGTGTCAGTGGTGATGCTCTGAATGAAAGGCTTTACAACAACAAAAGTATAACACACCATCCACACCAGAACTGAAACGGAGCCTGGGGAATCTGTCATTCCACTGTGTTTAGAAAGGAAAATTACTTTTGGGTAGTGACTACTTAATACTCCTTCCTGAGTATCTCCTTCATCCCCCAATAACCCCATCAGTCCACACTAAAAGATGAGGGTAAACTTCACTTTTATAATTCATCTCCCATTATGGTGGATGACTCCTGACACTGTCTGTCCTTAACAAGCAGTACACGGCACTAGTATGAGATGATGTGATGCAGGAGGGGAAATGTAATTTAATATCTGTTATCTGGGTTAACAGACATCTAAACCAACAACATATCATCATCAATTGTAAGAACACCACCAAAGTAATCTAACATCGAAAAGCAAGTCTTACCTATTAAAACTGTGTTGCATGAAATTCACTATAGTTTTAAAATGAATCTATTTTGTTAAAGTTATCAGCTGGTTTGCTGATGGAGACCTGATGCATCAGCAGCACTGATGTTCAGGATTGGGCCCAACATTCCTGATAGTTGCATGTTAAATAAAACAACAACATTTAACTGTTTTTTTTACATGAGGTGAACAAAAGAAATATTACAAATGCTAACTAAGTTATTATTAATAAGTTACTAATCACTGTAAATGTGTTAGTGACAAAAGGAGTTTAGCTTAACACTACTCTGTGTCCTGTGTTAATTAGTCAGATGTTAACAACTGATCATTTATGATTATTAAGTATATTTAAGTCTCACCGCTCAGCCAGTGGAAAATATTTTTCTTACATCCGTTCCAAACTCAGTAGCAGTGTTCATTTGAACAATAACAACATAAAATTTTATACATTAGAGACTTTTCATGATCTGTAGTAATTCTAATAGATTAATTGTCAATTCATTAGTAATGGTACTTTAGTTATTTAATGTGCTTTATCATAAATTGTTTTGACCGTCTAATATTTTATTATGTAAAACACTTTCAGATTTTAAACTCAAATTGAAAAAGTGTTATATAAATAGAGATATCAGACAGCATTAGACTATGCTGACTAGACTATGCATTAGACTAATGTAAATTAATCAGTGGATCTGATTCTTATGCAGTGTTCTCTGTTTATAAAACCTCGATCCAGGAGTCTCTTTTTAACTATAATCACCTGCCAGTGTAAAGATCTCTGTACAGCCCTCTCTAAACAACACAAATACACTAAAACATTAATTATTCAACAGGTCAAGCTCTATAAAACATTTCCCTTATTAAGTGTTAGGAAATAACTGAAGTATTTCAGAAAAGTACTGAAACATACTTGAAATGTGAAGGAGGCAAAAAATCAGTGTTGTAGCTTTTATTGCTCTTGGTCGCTTCTGAGATATTCTGCAGTTTCTGACTGAGTCACTATTTCTCTTGACTTGATGACTAAATGCAAAGCAAAATGCTAAAAATGCTCCCCTTCCTGTTAATCTTTTAAAATTAAATAATTACAGCAAGTTAGTGTGCATTAATGATATATTAGTGCTTTAAGGTAGGTGGGCACTGGTGTGTTTTTGCTTTGTAGGTGAGTATCAGAGTTTTAAATCTAGGCCCTCACAGAGCCCAGATCTCAATCCCATTGAGAATCTGTGGCAGTTGGTCAAGGTCAATGTCCGTGCTCGAAAACCACGCAATCTAGATGAGCTGGAATGATTTGCCTTAGAAGAGTGGGCTCGTATACAGGGAGAGGTTGTTGTCAGTTGTAAGACAGAGAGGCCACACAATTGACGATTAAATGTCAGGGGGGCTAATAGTTTTGGCCTTGTCATTTTCCAGTTTTCTTGTTAAAATTCAGCACATTGATAAAATATCTTAATCAAAATAAGGGTTTTGTATGATTTCTTTAGGGGGGCTAATAATTCTGACCTTAACTATATAT
>JAQQZR010001328.1:0-11511 GCA_030068235.1 Notoglanidium macrostoma
TTCATTCTCTTTCACTGCACTATTATAAAACAACCTATAGAAGGTACTCAATAAAAATGAGGTAACAATTTGCACTCAATATGTTTAATTTTCACCCCATATTTTAAGTAAAAGTGAAAAATATTTTGAGTAAGCTAAATTTAACAGCCATGACACTAAAAGAAATTATGTACAGTCTACCTAACATTTCTCAATACATTGCACAAATAATTACTTTACAAATGTGAGTAACATTAACTCTTGATTGTTAGTAGGCAAATCAATTCTCTTCATCTATGTAATAAATATTATTATTATTATTATTATTATTATTATTATTATTATTATTATTATTATTATTATTAATATTATTTAATCAATGACTAATTAACCACTACTTATTCAGGGAAAGTCAGCATTACTTAAAAATATTATTGTCAGACACAGGAGACAATATCGATTATGTCAATTTTTTTCAATTAACCAAATGTTCAAGAAAGACGGAAAGGAAGCACAAAATGTCTCTCTTCATTCTGCACTACAGGAAATATTGGAAATAACCGGGCACATGTTCTGAAATCAGATCATCTTCTGCTTATTAAGCTCATAGAAGATTAATACTGGTTTCACTCAAAATGATGTTAAACCGGCCAAAATTGTGGGCAGCAGAAATGGACTAACTTACTCAATACACACAAAACATTTATCATTAATGTGGCTACATATATTTGCAATAAATAAACATTTACAAACACCAGTTCTAGCAGGGTTTTTTTATATAAACATCTCTGCTTTCTTACTAATATTACATCAGGGAGCAGTAAGGAGCAAGGAGCAGTAGCTTACTGGTGAGATGTGTACACACACACAGTATCAAGCGAGCAACTGCAGAGGAAATGTACTGGTATTCTACATCATAATTACACAAATGTTTTATTTTTTTCTTTATCAAATGCTCACAATATGTGATCCAAACCATTCCCGGGAGAGTTTGACCCCTAAAGACCAGATCGAATGACCAGTGTGATCACCCTGTTCCGGATGGCAGGAGGGTGAAGAATGTGTGTGAGGGGTGTGTGGGATCTCCCACAATGCTGGTGACTTTGCGGATCCAGCGTGTGTGGTGAATGTCTGTGATGGAGGGAAGAGAGACTCCGACGATCTTCTCAACTGTTCTCACTACCTGCTGTAGGGCCCTGCAGTCCGATATGGTGCAGTTTCCATACCAGACTGTATCAGAATTCTCTCAGTAGTCCCTCTGTAGAATGTGGTGAGGATGGGTGGTGGGAGATGGGCTTTCCTCAGCCTTTGCAGGAAGTTGAGATGCTGTTGGGCGTTCTTGACTATGGAGCTGGTGTTGAGGGACCAGGAGAGGCTCTCCGCCAGATGAGCACCAAGGACTTTGGTGGTCTTGATGATCTCCACAGAGGATTCTTCGATGTTGAGTGGAGAGTGGTTGTGCCGTGCTCTTCTGAAGTCAACAATCATCTCTTTGTTTTTGTCCACATTCAGAGACAGGTATTATCAATATTATAAGTAAAATATATGTAATTCATGTGTTTATTGACTCCAGAAATCATTTTTTACAGTGTGTGATTACATAATGAAGCCATGAAGAAAATGCAGTGATTATAGGAGGAATGAGGAAATCAAGCAACCAGAGGAAGAGGGTAGTGATTAGATCTTCTTATCTCATTTATAGTACATGTCACAACAAATTTTAAAAAACATTTCTGAAAAATGTTTCAACGGTATTGCAATCTAGTTTGGGCAGAGAAGACATGTTTACAATAATATCCATCTTGTTTTAGATCTTTTTGAATTATTGAGAAAGCTGGTTTATGAGGGAGTGCTCGCTTTATTTCTAGATTTTAATAAAAGTTTCAATAGAGAGGAAGATAAATATGTTTTTGACTTTTTATATAATTTTACTTTTTATTATAATATTAATAGTACAGTTTCTTTGTCCAGTAGAATTTTCCCCTTTTTTTCTATTTACAGGAACATAAGGTCAATGATGTCCAAATTCCCCAGTGTCTATTTCGGTTAGTGGCCAAAAATCTTAAAAAAGTAGTACATCACTAAGTAGATGAGATGTTAAGTACTGTGCAAAAGCCTAGGCATCCTTTTTTACTACAAATTTATGTTAATTTATGTAGATATTTATGTTATGAATTCAGCATTAATGGGTCAGTACAAAAACATTTTAGATTTCCAAACATTACTTTTCCAAAAAATAATTTGTATTTGAAAAATGTATGTCAGTAAACAAAGCAACATATTCACCTTCCAGACAAACCTCATGAAGGCTCCTGTGATCAGCAATATCAGGCAAAAAAATACAAACTATGGATTTAAATCCAGACAATCTGATAAGTAACTCTGTAGACAACAATATAATTATATCAGATCAGCCATTAGAATGTTTTAAACCCCTTCAAGAGACTGAACTAATCACACTAATTTCCTCATCAAAATCTTCAACCTGTGTATTAGATACTTTATCTACCTATTTACCTACATGTTTCTTGAAGCAGATAATACCAGACATAATTAAACCTATTCTAATAATAATAGAATAGAATAGAATAGAATAGAATAGAATAGAATAGAATAGATTAGACTTTGTTGTCATGCCAGCATGAAAATTGTCTTTGGTCTCACCGTTAAACACATGTATCACAATTCACTCAATCCATTAAAAGCACATAAATACATAGAGGCATGTCATATAAACACATCTGCAAACATACTGTATATACCCCTCTGCTCCCCCCACCACACATACACCCACATACAATACGGAGAGCATTAGCAAACACACTCAAGTTCTACTTTTATCCCCACTATGTCCCTAACAGACCCTTACTTTTCCATAGCTTAGTGACCATAGAAATCGCATTAGGGATAAAGGAACCCTTAAAAATTTGTTTCTTTGCTATGTGTACTCTATACCACTGCCCTGAGGGAAGCAACTCAAACACAGGGTAAAAGGATGGGTTTCATCATCTAAAATGCCCATTGTTTTCCTATATTCTGCAGCATTGTAGAGGTCATCTAATGTTTTTTGTTGTCTGCCTATAATCTTCCCTGTTGTCTTGTGTCTTGGTCATTTTAATCAGCTTGTTCCTATTGCATAAGGTCAAATATCCATACCAGACAGAGATATTATAGACCAATATGCTCTCTATAAGGCTGAAGTGTACTTTCTCAAGAGTGTCATGACTGACTCCAAATCCCTTCAGTTTCCTAATTAAAAACAGTCTTTGGCTAGCTTTCTTGCATATGCAGTTAACATTGTCAGTAAAGCTCAGTTTGTCATCTATGTATGTCCCCAAGTACTTAAAACAAGTAACAATTTCCACAGCTTCATTGCTCAGCAGCAGAGGTGATGGCATGTCTTATATTCAGAATTTATATACTTTTGTGAAGCTGCTTTGAGACAATGTCTGTTGTTAAAAGCGCTATACAAATAAAATTGAATTGAATTGAATTGAATGTCTGAACTTATAAGTTCTTTTGTTTTACAAGCATTAATTAACAGAGAGCTGGACTTACACCACTGTTATAGCTTGGAGACATGTTCAACATAATCAGTAACATCATCAGTAATTTGAAAGAGTCCCACTAATGCCATGTCATCTGCATATTTATATTTATAATAGATTAAAATTGCTATGGTTTAGAGCCATTTCATTTGTATAAACAGAGAACAAAATAGGGGACAGAACAACCTTGCGGAGCCCCTGTATTTAAAACAATCTCATCAGAGACAATGTCCTTGACACAGATGCATTGTGTGCGGTCTGTTAAAAAGTTCTTAGTCCAATGTACCAAATCCCCATTCACCCCCAAGTCAATTAGCCTTTGCAAAAGTATATGAATTTGCATGGTGTTAAAGGCTGCAGTGAAATCAACAAGTGAAATCCATGCATAAGTATTGGTGTTTTGTAAACGCTTGGCAACCATGTTGACCATAGTGAGAGTGGCATCCCCCAGTTCCTCTACAAGTTTTATAGACGAACTGTAATGGATCAAGCTTTTGGCCTAAGGCTGCAGTAAGATGCTTACTGACAACCCTCTCCATACATTTGGCCAGTACAGGGGTAAGAGCAACAGGCCGAAAATCATTCAGTTCCTTGGAACCTGGCATTTTAGGTAGCGGTCTGATAGTGGATGACTTCCACGTATCAGGCACAATGCAGGTGTTCAGTAAGAACTAAAATAGCATAGTAAGAACTGATGTCAATTGAGCAGCGCACACTTTAAGAACACTTCCATGTAATCCATCAGATCCTGGTGCTTTGCAAGGGTTGATTCTGGAGAGGCAAAAACTGACCTCTTCCTTCCTCTTCCTCTACCTATATATATATATATATATATATATATATATGTGTGTGTGTGTATGTGTGTGTGTGTGTGTGTGTGTGTGTAAATGTATAAGCTTGACACAATCTATCATTCTGCTGCTCAATTTGCTATGAATGCTCCTTTTAAAACAGACCACTGCCTTCCCTTCTGCATTCTTTGGTCAAATGGCCCTCCTTGCACAGTTGTCATAGGTTGGTTTATACTCTTATATAAAACTCATCTTGGATACTTACCCCCTACCTAAGTCAGATATTGCAGCCAATATCTGTGGCCAAGTACCATATGATGCCTTCCCTTTTCATCACAGTAAAAGATGCTAAATCCAACACATCTTTTGGCCTGTTATCATTCCAGTTTGTTGCTGCTAATAATTGGAATTTGCTATGAAAACATTAAACTGAGTCTATATCTTTAAATATATCTGGCTATGTATTTAATAGTTTATATCACTTACTGCTTTTAAGAGCCTACTTATGGACATTTATAATGACACTTGCAGTGTTTTACTTCTGTTTGATAAAGTAGCCATATCTCCTTGTTTTGTCTGGGAGTTAGTGAGCAGACAAGTGGACATTCTGAAAACAGCTGTACTCATAAGAAATACATAAAAAGGACTCTTCCAGCTACATTTTCAAACACTGTTTATATGTTTGTAGAGCGAGATTATTGAATATTTTCTGCATACTGACATGGTGACTACACTCCTTCCACTGAATTTCCATCATAGAAGACACAGACAACATGCCATCGATGATGTGGTCGATGACAAATGAGAAAACACTGGGAAAAAAAGAAATATTAAATAATTTCAGACTACAAGTTAAACTTTAGTAAAACTTTAGACTCCATTTTTAATTAAATATTACATGATTATGACATGTCTCATTCAGATAAGTCAGAGAAGCAGATAAACCTGGTCAGATGTTACAAATGACATATTGCAGGAATATTTATCTCCTGATTATGCATTGATTAATCTCAGAGAAATTCAGCACAGTGTTGGTCCGAGTTTACTTGAATAATTTCCATTCTTCAGCACTGCAGATTCACAGACTCAGTTTTCTTATATCAGCATTTTTTTTGTCATATTTTCTACACCAAGGAATAATTTGAAGCAGACAGCAAATGAAGGCTGTAGGGCATTAGAGGAGGGTTCAGGACATAGCCAGAGGGCAGGTAGGGTTTTATTTTTTCTTCCATCTGTCAAGCAGCTGTTTCATCTTTGTGAAGGTCACACACACACACACACACACACACATACACACACACACAGAAATATCATGTTTTCTGCATTATTTTGCCCTACACTTTTCTTAAAAGGTCAGTTATCTTGGGGACTGATGATCATGTTGCCTTTTAGCCTGGGATTTGGGTATGTGGTGCTCTTGTTTTGTCTGTCTTAATGCAATTTTGATAAATCCCATGGATTTGCTTGTCTTAAAGGTGCTGTTTATGTTTTTTAAGGTTTGGGTCAGTGGTGTAGTATTGTTCACCCCACAGGACCACCCAAGGGTGGGGTGTAACAATTATGATTTCTCTATATTTAACTATCTCAGGTATGAAATGAATCCTCTCAATGTTTTTTTAAATATTTTATATACTTGGGGTACCAGCCAAGATTATGCTTTAAAAAACATACTTTTTAGTAGTTCACAGTCAGACGTCAAGTCGGTCAACTGCACAAAGGAAACATAATCTCCAAGATCTTCATATGGTCTCTTTCTTCTCTGTGCAAGACAATTCATTTCTTTATCAGCATGAATATTTTAAACCAAAAATGTCAACAATATGCATTCAACAAAATGCAAGCACTTGCACTGAAATTCATTTTTTAAATGAAAATCATGTTCAGTCTTCATTATTGCAAATTAACTATCTGTTCAGTAAAAAAAAAAAAAAAAAAGCTCATTCCCTTTCTCAACTCCAGTTCCAGCTTTGCATTTTGGAATTTCATTCATAAATGATGTACAAAAATATTTTCACATTTCTGTCTACAAAAATAAAAAAACATAAAGCAATTTTATATATTTTAAATTACTCTTTATAATATTAAAAGACTATAAATATATTTATAAAGAATATAAATAAACATTGAAGCTCTCACTTCAAAGTTATACTTGTTGCCAGTTATACAGTCATCCACTCTCATGTTAACTGCCTTAATTTCCCTGGGAGTGAAAGTGAAAATTTTCCCTGGCTAAGACAGGTATTTTCTATTAGTATATGAATTTATGAATTGTGAATACCACCACTGCTCTCTGGCATTCAGCCAAAATGCATGAGCATTATCAATGTATTCGAACAACCACAACAAAAAACTTCCAACAATGTACCGTTGCCATCATAGGGCTTTCACAACAACTGCCATGCTACAACACTCTTCCTCCTCAACATCCTCCAGGGAGGTGGGGCCTGATGTCCCTTTCAACCTTCTTAGGCAAGTGTTAAAGATCCCCAGATATGGGGTCCCATGAAGGGTGTCACTGCTCCATGTTCTCCTGACACCATGGAGGACATCAACATCACTCCAATCCCTCTGTGGATGGTCAGGATAGGTGATGATGATTTACACTTGGAGGTTGAACAAAGCATTGACACTCATGGCCTTAATGTCTTCATGAAGACATGCCACATGTCATGGTCTGCTCCTCCTGCTGGTCTCTAGTCCTCATGGAAGATGTGGACATTATGCCTGTGATGCAGTTTTCAGTGCTGTGAGATCTGTTTCTGGTCAGTTGTGCACATGCTTGTGTCATTGTTTTAATTTCCCCTCCTCTCTTCTATCTCATTAGTTTTCATGTTATCTTTGTTATCTATCTAAGACAATTGTATTGTTCCTTTTTGTTTGGTCTTGTTCCACTTTCCCTGATTCTTAAATCTTGTTTTGTGCTTTTTGGCCTAGGTATTTACCTCATGTGTTTTACCTTGTTCTGTATGAATATTGCTTATTTGGTTAATTAAAACTTTGCACTTGAATCCTGTTTCCATGTACTTCCTGATTTTGAGTCATTACACAGAGAGACGTTTTCTAGCATCTAGTGTTTTACTTGACTTTAACCGAATGATAGAAAATAACACATGACATTTAGTTGGACAGTAAAGTATCTAGTGAAGAACTCTGAAGCTTCTCTTCTATTCATAAACAGCAGTGAAAAGCTTCAGTCTGCGTTCACTAAAGCTTTTCACCCATTTACTATCCAAGGAGAGATGTCTGTATTAAACCACCCACCAGAAAGCATTTAGTGAGAGCAGCGTGAGTGAGGGATTAGCTGAGCTGATTTCATCTGACACATGAAAGCATTTAACAATCACAAGCCAGTTTCCCTCAGCTACTGCTCTGTTAATATGCTGAATATGAGCAAAATGATAACAAAACAGCAAAACATTCACATTCATGCACACATTCACACAAAATTGTGCAAGCAAATTCTAAGCCTTCTGTGCTAAATGAAATCTGTGTGAAAAGAAGCAAACTTCTGTTTCATTTTGAAGACTTCACCTCAGGTGTGTTGGCATGTAAATAAGGGAAAACTACAGCTATGTCTTTAAGCAAACAGACAGTTAATTTACAATTGAACTTTGGTTTGTAATTCCTAGAAGCTATGGTTTGAATTTCTGTGTATAGTGAAGTTTGCACTGTACAATTTGTACAAAGCAAACCAACTACACCTGCTGTTTTTGCTGTTTGGAAAAGGTTTGTTAGGGATTCATCTTGGTTCCAGAACTTTTGTGGCTCATCCCTGTGTTTCTTTGTGAATTCCAATCTGGCCTTCTGATTCTTACTGCTGATGAGGTTTGTATCTTCTGGTATGGCCTTTATAATTCTATCTCTCAAATAGATTGTGATAAAACTTCTAGTTCCTTTATTTCTCTGATGGCACTCAAAGAATTGATATGTCCTTTAAAATGATGGTACTCTTTCAACAATGTCAATAAATTCTAAGGTTCAAATTAAGGATGTAGGATTGAAGAGATTAGAAGGCAATAATTAGTCATTTGAGACACACCCAATCACCCAATTCCTTGAAGACCAAGGCCAAAATAATAAACAAAACTAGAACCAAATTTTCTCATAACTGAAACGCAAACAAAACACAGTAGACTTACCCATCATCCTGACAAACCCAAAAAACACAGAAAAATCTCAAAGCCCCAATTTAAATGGCAGACACACCCTACTGCTGATGGTACTGAACATAAAAAAACACACAAATACTATTTACAAAACATATAAACAAGGAAACCAGGTTGCCTTTCCATTGCCTTCCCAAATGGTGGTGTGATTAAGAAATGCAATCAAATTTTCACTATGAATAGTGCAATCCCTCCTCCTGAAAACTCAACTTCTCACCTCACATTGACTTGCTGAACTACAAGTAAAAGTGTCAGATGATCTTCCAGCTAGTTTCAGCATCCATCAACAAGTTCACAGTAAAGTGTCAGGGACCTTAAAGGGTTATGAGGCGGCAGTGGCCTATTAACATCACACCCCAGAGGTAGGTTAGATTTCACTGATATATCAAGTTAACTTTTGAGGGAGGAGACAGCAGGAATTTAATGGTCCTAACCTGAATGAGCTGGAATAGATTATCTTAATGATGATAATTGAACTAATAATCTACAACCTTGAAATTGGACCAACAAATCCATACACAGCATATAATGAAGAATAAGCTCTGCCAGTAGTAAACTTCTCTGTTAAAGCCTTCATTACAGACATCCTGAAGATGATTGGAGAAGCTGAACACCAGAGAGATTGGTCAAATCTCAGAATAGAATAGAATAGAATAGAATACATTTTTATTGTCCAGCCAGAGCTTGGAATTTGTATTTGTTTTCACAGGCATACAAACAATAAACCAAAACTATTACATCTAAAAAGAAAAAATTAAGTTATGATCATAAAATTATTAGACATATAAACTATTTAAACACATAACATCCTGAAAGTAATGCTGCAGCTTATTAAGAAGTTTTCTTAGTGCTCTGGGAATAAAAGATTTTTTATATATAGCTCTATTTACCATAATTGCCCTGTAATTTTGGACTGAAAGAAGCAGCTCAAACTCAGAGTGTATGAGAGGGGATGTGTTACATCCTTTGCTTTTATCACTGTGTACTGCTGTGTCATACAGAATGTCCATATTTTCTGCTGGAGACAAATGATTTTCCTTGCTGTTATCACTACCTCAGCCAGTCAGTTTATATTGTTGAGTGTCAGATATCTGTACCAGACATATATATTAAATGTGAGTATACTTTCGGCCAGGTTATGTATACACTTTCCAGCACAATGTGACTCAAGCCAAAGTCCCTCAGTTTCCTATTAAAAAATATTTTTTGTCTGGCCTTTTCACAAATAAAATCCACAATTCCTATAAAATTCAGTTTGTCCTGAAAATTCCAAGGTATTTAAAACCTTACCAATTACCTTACCAACCTTACCAATGTGTTTTAAAATGCATCACTTTTGCTACATTTATGCCTGGTGTCCGTACTACTCTAGAGTTTTCAAACCCTTAAACTGGAGCATCTTTGAAACGCTGCTGGCCCTGTTTTAGTTTGAAAACATTTTACTGTAGACAACAAGAAATATGGAGTTTTGTAAACGATGATGCAGACACCCACATTTGCTTCCTGTTTGGGTCTTATCAGTCACAACGGAACTTTTCCTGATTCATCACACCACTATCATGTGACCCTTTTCCAGAAGTAAACATCAGCCTCAACTACCAGTGGTGAAGGCAGCAAGGATAACACATTAGAAGCGTTGTTAACCTTGTTGTCTTTGCTAGTAGCTGTTTTGCAGTTAAATTCTGCATTTTATAATGCTACAACTGACTACATGTGCAGGAGGTAAACAATTATTTAAGCAATCTACAACTAAGCAACCAACTGCAGAGTAGACAATCTGCTTCCTGTTTATACTCACATGCACATACCCAATGTACATGAATGCTCATGTGATACGTGTTTTCAGGCCTATTAGTATGGACAGATATTACTTCTGACATATAGCAAAAGCACTTATCTGGATGAATATCATTTTCATTTTAAATCATCATGCAGCAGATGAAATGAGATGATGTCTGAAAACTCTTTCCATGCATTTAGACAATATGAGGGTTGGGGCTACAAGACAAAAATCATTTTGTTTTTTAGCCACTGTTTATTTAGGCAATGGTCTTACTATTGACAGTTTCCAAGTGTCTGGCACTGTATATGTATTTAATAAAAGCTGAAAACAATCTGGTTAAAACACCCTTTAGATGTATGGAACACTGCTTTAACATGGGACTGCACTACATCCTGCCAGTGGATCACAGACTTTCTGACAGACAGAAGGCAGCAGGTGAGGCTGGGGAAAGTCACATCCAACACCCAGACAATCAGCACTGGCACCCCCCAGGAATGAGTCCTCTCCCCTCTGCTCTTCTCCCTCTACACAAATGACTACAAGACTGCTGTTTTCGAATCGTTTGCCGGGAGTTCTTGCTAACGTCAGCGTTTATGTTATACATGTTTTTTCTGTTTTTTCATCAGTAATTTTGTGTTTTCTATTTTATTTTTTGCAGTGTTTTTTTTTACTTTTTTCCTTCTGTTACATTTTCTTTTTTCTTCTATCTCTTTTCTAGAATGTGGTTTTTCTCTTTTTCATTTTTCTCCCTGTTTAAACGCTGCACGCGGAGGCCATCCACGGCGGATCTGCCAAAAATATTATCAACAAAACTTCAACTAAGGTAGTGTATGTTAAACATTTCTGAAGAAACCTGAAAGAGCTCTGGTTATAGGAGACTCTATCCTAAGGCACATGAAATTAGCTAGGCCATTAGGGGCACCAGGGGCTAAAGAATAGTTAGGTGCATACCAGGAGCCAGGGTGCCAAACATAGCAGGTAATGTTAGGATCCTAGGCAAGCACAGGTTTTCTAAAATAGTTATTCATGTAGGAGCTAACGATATATGCATTCGTCAGTCAGAGGTTACTAAGTGTTACTTTGTAGAGGTGTTTAAGTTAGCGAAGGCGATGTCCGATGCAGTAATATGCTCTGGCCCTATCCCAATGTGGCATGGCGATGTAGCTTTGAACTGCTGGCTGTCCAGGTGGTGCTCCGAAAACAGTGTGGGCTTTATAGATAATTGGAGTAGTTTTGAGGGCATG